>QANZ01050140.1:18334-54031 GCA_003254925.1 Chamaecrista fasciculata | reverse complement strand
CATCATGCCAAATTATATTATAGAAAAGTCAAACGGCACTTACAATTAGTCAGAAAATTCCAATCTGATAAAACAGAAGAAGAACAATTTGCAAACATTGTTGAACTAGAATAACAAATTAAAGTACAAATGATCCTATTTGCAAGATGAAAGTCATCACCGATTTTGGTGTTGCTAACAAGATATTTACCATGAAACTCTCTGCATATCAAAAAAGAAATATTCGTCCCAAATGTAGATGTCATAGACTCTTCCATAAATTTATTGAAACATTCAATGCTTTCCGGCATATATGCTCAAATCTGAATCAAGATCTAATATTGGAATAGAATCTCTCATAAAGGAAAGATTAAACCATAAATAGGTCTGGATAAAACCACCACTAGAACATGGGGATAGAAGAAAACCACCACTAGAACACGGAGACAGACGATCTAACTTATTCAACAAAAAAATCTAAAACGAAAGATGAAAAATAGGGAGAAATTGCAATTAATACAATCCCTCCCTATAAAACTTAGAATTAAAAAGAAGAACCTGTGCGAAAATGTGAGAAAACTGGAGAGAAGATGCGGCGGTTGTGAAGCGGTCCCTTATTGTTTAAAATATCTTCTAACCCCAATCTCTTTAGTCTTTCTTATATCACACTAACTTCGACATTGGAGTCTTATTATGGGGAGTCTCTCCCACGACTAAGCTAACAGTTACAAGTATCAAAGACATGAAGCTTGACTAGAAATCTCAGATGACTTATCAATATCAAGTTATTGAAAATTGTAATAGTTCAAAAAGTCTAAAATTGTATATTTCAATTATTCAAATACCAATTCAATTATTCGATATAAATTTAAGAATTAAATAATACTTTTTTGTTTAAAAATTATTTTTGATGTTGTATATAAAACAACACATAACATGATCTTTCAAACTCTTTTCATAATATTGAAAGAGATAATGGTTAGTAAAAGAAATTAATTGTTAAATTTGAAATTTTTGTCAAGATAAGTATATTTAATATTTGATAGTGGCTGAAACAAGATTATATTTAATAAAAAAAAATAAACTTTTTTCATAATACTAATGAACATTTTGTGAGCGGATATCAATATGCCAAACATGCTTTTGCTCTAGATGAGTCATTTAGAACATATATAATTTATGTGCAAATTTTGTTCAAAGTTTAATAAAAATAAATCAGAATAAAGAAACAAAGACTGCTAATCTTACAAGATACAGTGAACAAATGAGAAAGCCAAATACACCAGAATTTACCGGGAGAAGTAATCAATAAAGATGACCTATGTATAAGGTACTATATTTTCTATAATTCATTCTGAAGAAAAATATATACGACTTGAATATGAACAAAATTTATAATCAAGATCTATTTTCAGACTTTATGAAGTGTTGGATTGTTATATATCAATTCAAAATATTTTTTAAATAAGTCATTCTTATTAATATAAAATATAGTCTTATCTATATCTTTATTTATAATCATAAAAATTAAAAAAACTTAAATACACTATTAAATTTTTTTTAACATCTATAAAATATTTAACTTTTTATCTCTATAATCTTATAATTCATTTATACATAAAGTTCATAAATGTAAACTATAATACAAGTTGATGATCTCTTACATATTTCCAAAAATAAAATATAATTTATGAAAAGTTGAAAACTGATGATGATGGTGATAAAAGAGAGGGAAGTAGAGTATATGCAAGAGAGTACAAAAGAGTAGTGGTTGCAGCAAAAAAACCAGTTGCATTGGCCTTCATGCATAGGTCAATTCTAGCTTCTCCTTCATCCCCATGTGCTTAAAGCAACCTCTCCTACCTCTCTACACCCTTCCTTTTCATCTTTTCCCCTTTTTCTTTTTTAATCCCTCATTTCGGTTATTACTTCAGTTTAGTCTCTTCTCACATTTGACTCCCAAGGGCCAAAGCAAATCCATCTCTCTCTCTTTCTCTTTCTCTTTCTCTCCCTCCTTTCCTATCTAGCCCATTCTCACTGAGTACAGAGTACACAACACATCCACCCCCACCCCCAAAAAGAAAAGAAATGAAGCGTTTTGAATCTAATCTTGGATCCTCGTTTCTAGCCATTTAGATAATCTGAAGAAAAGAGAGCATAAATTTCGGAATACTACGGCCATGCCCATGAAGGAGTTTCCTTCTTGCTTTGGTGAAAATGGTGTTCAGATTGCCGATTCGTCGTCGTCAAGTGCCACAAGAGCAGATCAAAATGCGGTTACTTGTGTTTATCACTGCAAATTACGAGGTCGTTCTTGCTTGATCACAGTCTCGTGGGCCAAAAATCTCATGGGTCAAGTCTTGAGCGTTGGAATAGACGACCGGGGCAATCAATGGCTGTGTAAAATCGATATAAAGCCATGGTTGTTCTCAAAACGAAAAGGGTCTAAGAATTTAGAGGTGGATTCGAGTAAAGTCGAAATCTTTTGGGACCTAAGCTCTGCTAAATTTGGTTATGGTCCAGAGCCGTTGGAGGGGTTTTATTTAGCTGTTGTTTTCAACAAAGAAATGGTGTTACTCCTTGGGGATCTGAAAAGGGAGGCTTACAAGAAGATTGAAAGTGACTGTAATGCTCACTCTGATGCTGTTTTAGTCGCAAAGAGAGAACACATATTTGGGAAGAAGCTTTACTGTGCAAAGTCTCGATTTTTTGATAAAGGGCAAACGCACGACGTCACAATTGAGTGTGACACCCTTGGGTTTAGCGATCCTTGTCTCGTGATTCGAATTGATAGGAAGATAGTGATGCAGGTGAAGAGGCTGCAATGGAAGTTTCGAGGTAATTACACTATTTTGGTGGATGGGCTTCCTGTGGAAGTGTTTTGGGATGTTCATGATTGGCTCTTTGGGAATGCTATGGGCAATGCAGTTTTTATGTTCCAAACTTGCAATAATAATTCAGCTTCTGAGAAGATGTGGGCACTTCAATCCGATTCCGATCCTCCTGTGTTAGCAAGGGCTTATTCTCAGCAGTTTAGGGATTCCCAGATGCAAGGCTTTGGTTTCTCTCTCATTTTGTATGCTTGGAAGAATGAATAGTCTTAGTAGCAATTTTGAGTGTTCAAATCTGATATTTACAGACACAGCTTTCAACAATGATGTGAGTTGTTTACAGTGAAACTTCTATACTCGTCACTTCTTCTTCTACTACTTCTTTACTAATTTAGTTTCATACAAATTTGTTCTTTTTTGTTTGCTTTATAGTTTATACTCTTCACTTAGTAATCTCTTCTCTTCTGGTTTCTTAATTACATAATCTGCCTGTAGAACATGATTATTAGACATGTGATCTGCAACGAGCTTTGTGAAACCTAGGATTAGGGTGTGCGAGGTTATTTAATGGAGAATCAGATTTTGCTACAAGACAATAAAATAAAAGATAGCACAGTCATAGTTTATTAGTTTTCAACTTTGTTTAATCCTGAAAATTGAACATTACCTTCTGGTGTTTGTATTCTGTTCCTTTTTTTATTATTCACAAGCAAAAGTTAGTATTTCAGAATCCGTTCATCATTGATCTGCTGCTACTAGCGCTTGCTTGCTTGCTGATTTGAAATTCCCAAGCTTTCATAAACCGCTTTTATCAACTGGTTTGGAGAATCTCTTTTGTATTTATAATTGTGATTGCGATTTGTGAATGTGCAATGTCGGCTTTACTCACTTGTAGTACAAGGCGAACTACTTACCATAATCTCAATATTTCTTTTAATCTGTCACTGGATTCTTCATTTGAACGAGACTGGGGAAATAAAAAGTGAATTTAACTCCGGTGCTTAATAAAAGGAAAGGTGAGACAGAGAAGAATGAAAGTGCATTGAAATAATTTTGCCTTCCACTTTATGGATGGCGTGAGACTGGATAGTCATGATTGTGCATCATATTACTGAGCAAACTTTAGTTAATTGGATTGGATCTAAACCTTGTCAGATAGGCAATATTTTTTCAACTGACACACCGACATAAATGATTTAATATATAATACATGTACAAAAATAGGATATTCACTGCCATTTCTCTAATGTTTCTCTCTTCATGATACAATTTACAGACTCGTTTTCATTGAATGCCACCACTTTTTTTTTTTAATTCTTTAGCTGAAAATGAGAAGTACTAGGAGCCGATCCATATAAATCCCTGGCTGCTTCTTCCTACGACCAAATGTGTCTTCGTGTCACCATTTGTAATCTTATCATCATCTCTGAGTACACCTAACAATGAACAACAAATATTTTTATATTTGAGTTTCAAATTCTTCAGATTACACTTTAACACTAGGAGGTATGATGGAATGCTAGGGCCATTAAAACTCTTCAGTCTTCACACACCGGAAACAACATCACAACAGTCATGCAGGTTGTGCGTTGATTTACTTGAGTATCTCAGCTATCATTCTCCCTCATTATGAGAAACAGAAGAAAAATATTAATGTATATAAATAAGCAACCTTCATAATAAATGCTTCGTTTCCTAGGCATTTTGGTTTGGATAACTGTGACTACTGTCATACTATGATCTGCCTAGCATACAGCCACTGTCCAATAATAATAATAATAATAATACAGAGCAAAGGACCCAGGCTAATAAGTGAAAGCATAAAATGAATCGTGCAATTATTGCAGACATCTCACCATGTTTCACCAAAACCAAATATATGAAACTCGGGATACAGTAATAGACAATCCTAGCCCAAAAATGTCCCCTATTTTTGTGTGTGTGAAAGTTATAAAACAAAATAATTCACATTTCACCGCATATATATATTATATACAGTAAACCCTTCACTCTATGCCTTCTCATGGTCCTTATCCTCACTATATGGAGTCCACGAGAGCCGTTAATTGACAAAACTTACTAAAACTGAAAACAGAAATACAAGAAAGGTATAAAGCTCGTTAATAAGATGGATGAGGAACAAGGGAATTATTCAAAGTTAATATGAGAGGTTGGCATAAGAAAAGAGGAAGATGAAACAGCAATAGCAAGGACAAATTAGTAAGAAAGCGAGCGAGAAAAGCTGGCACCCAAAAGATGAATTAGGCTTAGCATCCCAAACGGAGTCTATTTGTCCATATTGTCAACGGCCAAACGCTATGAATTCGTTGGGAGAGAAAGCGTAAGCAGCCATAAATTTTTAATGTATTTCTATGATATCTTGATATTGGAACTTGGAAGGGATTCATTTCATTCTCAACATACTGCTCACTCCTCATTATTAACTCTTTCACTTTCAAATTACGCCCCCGCCTCACTTTTGACCCAACTTACTTCTCCATAGTCATGCAGCCATATCTACCACTAATGTGTAATTGCTTACCACATGGCATTATCAACTCCTACCAAAAGATTGTATTGTACTGTTACCCGTTTCCATAAATTAGTCCACTACCAGATGATAAAGAGTGGTGAGATTATATTTATTATTTTCCACCGGATATTACAAAAAAAAACCAACTGTTTCAGCATTATATTCTATGCTTCCAAAGACACATTATTCACCTCCATAATATATTGTGCCCATTGGGTTTATATCAGCAAATTGATAATTTCTTCGTTACAAATCCAATCCGATTGTTCTTCATCGATTCCTGAATTCCCGGCCCTCCGTAGCAAATGATGTATCCATCTAGGGCAGCAGATACTGTTCTAGATCTCCTAGCACTTGACTTTTCTTTTGCAAACGTCACCTAAGCTCTTCTTTCATATCTGCTTAACCAGCTTCAACGTCCAACTTTCAATCCATCAATAATTCACAGATCTTCATCAGCAGCTAGCATCACCAGGCGCATCGAGACCATTTAAAGTTATGGTGACAATAACGCAAAGAATAGAGGGAAATGGATCACCTAAATTATGGTGGCTAAAGTATAGCTAAAGTATAATTTAATAGTCATTGGATGAGTTGACTGAAAATACATGTGTTGACTTTTGACACAAATCAATGGTAGAGATGCAACACTTCAACTTTCATACTTTAGTTGAGCCATTCCCAGAATAGAGATGTCATTTTTGCCTCAAGAATAAAAAAAATCAAGTGGTAAATAAAACAAATTTCGTAATTTTGTCCGAAAAAAAAAAGATTATCAATCAAAGAACTCTGATAAACATTTCTTTTAAAAATCTATATTTATCTCTATCTCACTTAGAACAGCCCATGTCAAATAAGGATAGATCACGAGGAAGAAGCATGCCCAAAATTCAGAAAACCAAACCGAAAGTTGAATAGGAAGTATGTTTACATACAAATTCGCCCTAGTTCAGGGATCTTGTACCCAAACCCTCACAGTTCTATCAGCATCAAGGCCGGCAGAAGCAATTTTGTTCTCTGTTGGGTGACAAGTAACAGATATAACAGTATCTGTATGGCCTTCAAGTTTCTGAACCATATTTTTCTGCTGGAGATCCCATAAATAAATGCAGCGGTCTTCTGATCCGCTAACAATGTATTTTCCATTTGTCACAGAAAATGTAGAGGTTATACAGTAAACTTTGTTCACATGACCTGTATAAATTTTCAAAAACTTCCCCGTTGAGTAGTTCCACAGCTTCTGCACCCAGACATTTTGTTGTGACAGGACGGAGTACAAAAAAAAAAAAACAATTAAACCGTCAGCTTAAACATGTATAACAAAGCAAAACCCAATTCAAGATCGAAAATATAAAATATTCGACAAATAAATTGCTGGCAGACTAACGATCGACTCTGTTTTATAATACTTAATTGGGTAGCCGATACAGATTATAATAGTAAAATAGATTTTCAGAACAAATCAACAAGTAGGAAAATTATAATTCTGAGTTCATCGACGCAGGTTTTAAACATCCAAAGCTTCAAGTAGCCCGCATCCCTTTATTTTAGGTATTAACCTAATGGGTTCATATTTTTCTTCTAAATCAAGCTTCTGCCACTTGTGAGAGCACCGCTGAATGTAGGGCTTGAGCATGAAATACCGAGAAGCAAAAGCAGAAACTAGGTGACACATGTTGTAAATAACAGTTTCATTCAACTACAGGATATTCAAGAACACTAGTAAAACAATCAAGAACAACTTATTTTGTCCGCTTATTGAATCCCAGCTATTCTGAACTAATTAAAGGAAAAGGAAATTCTTAAAGAAATCACAAGATAGGGTGGAAAAGCCAAACTTACGAGGGTGTCATTAAGTGTTGCAACGAGTATAAACCTGCCGTTGGGGGAGAACTTGGTGAAGGAGACACCAGGGATCTTATCGTCGATGAGGGTCTTCAAGCAAGTGCCAGAACTGGTATCCCAAATCTTACAAGAACCATCGTGGCTACCGGAAACAATGAGGGAACCATCTCGATTGAAGTGAACAGAGGTGACAGGCATAGTGTGACCATTGATAACATGAATACACCTACCGGTCTTGACCTCCCAAACCCTAATGGTTTCATCAAAGGAGCCAGAAACGATGTAATTAGACTGAGGGTTGAAGTTGACACAGAAAACGACGTCGGAATGGCCACGGAGGGTTTTAACGCAATCGCCGCCGGTGGAGGCGCGAGCATCCCAGATGCGGAGAGTGCGGTCGTCGGAGGCGGAGCAAATGTAGTGGGAATCAGAAGACCAAGCGAGGTCGGAGACGCCATCGGAATGGCCAATTAGATGGTGAAGGAGAGTGAGGGAGGAAGAAGACCAAATGATTAGGGTTTTGTCAAGAGAAGCAGAAGCCAAAAGCGTACCGTCGTTAGAGAATTTAACGCAGGAGACAGCGCGTCGATGAGCGGTTAGGGTTTTGAGATGCCGGTAAGGCTTGTATGCTTGATTACTGCTACTGCTTGTGCTCGTCGCCATTTTCTTTTTTCTCCCATCACTCTCTTAGCTTTTTATTTTTCATTTTAGGCCCAAATCTGGTCCACCGCCACCCCATTACCAATATTGGAATACGAACTGCACTTTAGAAAAAAGAAATAAAAAAGGACAAATCTTCTAATTTCGTCCTCAAACTTTACATCAACTGTTACTTTCGTCCTCAATTTTTTTTTTCTGTCAATTTCGTCTCCATTTAATATTCAGTCAATTTTATCATTTGCTCTTACTTTAATCAAATAGTTAACGACAGAATCAACGTAGTCAATGATATATAATATAAAATTAACAGAAAAAGAAACTCAATTAGTCAAGGAAAAATTGATCAAAATGTGAAACATTCTGGACGAAATTTACAGCAAAAAAAAAAAGATTGAAGACNGATATTGGGGTATTTATGGGTAGAAGATGTTTGAGTTGAATAATAATAGAGGGGTTAAAGCTAAAATTAATGGTATTAATGGAAGATGGGAGGAGAAATTGAAGAGGAGGAGGAGGAGGAGGAGGAATCCTGGATTCTGGGAAGGAAGTTGAAGAAGAAGATGAAGAAGAGGAGAGTGTGAAAACTTCATAATGGTCCTTGTTTTTCTTGTGTTTCTGATATTAAAATGTTATACTATGTTGCACACAAGTCCTTTTTTATGAGGTGTAATATGAAAAATGAGTAGGATATATAATTTGTATGCCAACTCAGCAGATAACAGCCACGTAAGCATTTAACAGTGACACGTCATCACTTAACACCTCTATCACTAACGGACCAGACGTGAGGGACTAAAACGTAAACGAGATTGTACAATTGAGGGACTGAGTTGTAGTTTCCCACAATTGAGGGACCGATTCCTCGACTCAGTAACAATTGAGGGACCAAAAAGAGGGTTTGCTCTTAAGAAAAAGGAACTAACAAAACAAAAATTGTCATTTCCATATAATGACATTGGTGACGGACTTGGCATGCAATCACATTATTTTTATTTATTTTAATCATTTTATAATTATTTTTTCAAACTTTGAAGTTAGAAAGATTATAAAGATGAAAGTAATAGATAGTAATTAGTACGTATCAGTAAATTATATTTTCTTCAAAAACATATTTTGCAAGTAAATAAAATTCATACTGCACAATTTCAAAACTAACGATCAAGATTTTTTTTTTGAACAACACTAACGATCAAGGTGAAAAGATATAATATAGAAGCTATCAGGAAAAGATATGATATAACCTAAAAAACAATTTTGAAAACCATTTCTAACTTTCCGCTGAAACGAACGTCTTCATATTTTACGCACCGCCATAACAATAACAGAATACAAGGGATATTATTTATTTTTTCCTTTTTTCCAATAAATGACTACATGAACTTATTACTACCCATTTTCAATATCAGCAAACTTCTGGGCAGAATTTGCACAATCATTAGTTAGAACTCAGAGAGTGCAAGGCATAGTGACAAATCCGCAAATTTCTGATCAACGACCAAAGGATGCAAGAAAACGGGAAATGGATACTTTAAACTTTTAAGTTTTAAGGTCTCTCTCATAAACAAATGTAATAGAGGGAAAATTTGTGAGGAGCATGAGGGCAATAACCATCCCATAATGCAGGGGCAAATTTATATTTCCATAAAGTGGAAACATAGGCAAACTACAAAACTTAAACCAACCTCCAATCTTCCAGCAGATCGTAGGATCCACCATAATCAATTTCATAGAAGCTCGACAAAAGTAAAGTTGCACCAAAACTCACAGCCCAGAAGTCCATACTCCATATACCTTCTCCCTCTGTTACTTCCCTAGTTTTAAAATAAAACAGATCACAACTATTAGGAAATTCATGAGGTGACAGAATCAAACCCAAAAAAAAAAACCGAATTTTAATGACATTACACAGCAAACACAACTGAGGTTTGAAGCATCAAGATGTAAATTAATTCTTGATGGATCGGGTGGGGTACGAAGTAATACTAATATCCCTACTTTACTGAGAATATATGAATTCCCCAACACCTCACTTTAAGGAGATATTAGCGTGTGACATGCAAAGACAAGATGCAAGTTGTCAGCCATGACACTTGCCAAATCATCTCGTTTGTTGCTAGAAATGCCTTCAAATAATATCATATCATGATCAAGGCACATCAATGGACCAGTCCGTTCCCCTTTTAATTAATAGTGGCATAAAGTCAACCTACAAAGCAAAGCTAACCCATCCATTTAAATGGTTTATTAAATAAAAAACAACTCGCATGATTCCCCATTCCATTTTCCACACATAGAAAAAGGGAGAGAAGAAAGTACCTAGTTCACTAAATTATTGTCCTCTTCAATTAACGCCATAAACTAAGAATTCCCTACAGGGCCAGGAAGTCTATCTCATCTGAACTTTCCTCATAAATCACATAGCTGGCATCTTGACCATCCTCGTTACCACTACCCTGATCACTGTTGTAGCTGCTTTCAGATGTACTCAAAAAGTTTATTTCATCTAAAGTATGGCTGCTCAGCTGTGATGGCAAACTCATCTCGCTATTCAGTTCAGCATCAAAAGTCTCAATGTAACTGCAACACAATACAGAAATCCAGCTAGCAACATTTCAGAAATAAGGAATACAAAATCCATAAAGCAAATATGAAGTTCAATGGGCTGTGAATAAGTTAAAGGAAAATTATCTTACCTTCCTTCTGATGGATATTCAGCCAGCAATCGCATATCAGGCCTTCCTTCCAACACCTGCTTTATTGGCATGATACTGCAACAGAGAACCCAGAATTTGTATTCAAATAGATGTTCATGACATGAGTCAAAAAAAAAAAGGAAAGGAAATATATTCTATTTACCAAAAAGAAGAAAGTAAAATAAATTAACACCATTACCTAGGATTGTAGCACCTGTGATAGCAGTCACCATCAGATGCTAAACCTTCCCTATTGGATATGTCCTGCAGGCCAAACGAAAGGTCTAGCAGAAATTTCACAAATATGTTCAGAGTTTTAAACAACGTAAAATGTATTATTGTGTACCCACAAGATGCACAAGACGTTTGAAATCTCCTGCAAGAATTGCTGTCAACAGTCCAGAAACCTCCGTCTGCACAAGATTCAAGTATTTTAGTGGAAAGAGTTTTGGAAGAAGAAAATGAATATGTAATACAATTCTCACCTCCTTCAGATGCATGCAGTCCCTTAAAATTAGAACCTCAAGTAAATTCCCACCAATGCTGCGTCCCAGATTTCTGAAAGATCATTTTCACATTAAGAAACAGTTTAAACACAAGAACATACAACTGACCTTGTGAAGAATTGTCTAGTTAAAATACACCTGACCTTAAAAAGTTCCCAGTGATTGAATATGATGTTGAAAAATCAACATATTTCAGATTCTGAAATCCCTACACAGGTACAAAACAAACATATTCAGCATCAGCATCAGCATCAAAAGTTGCCCTAATATGCCCTAATGTAGAGACTCTAGTTAAACAAACTCTAAGATTTTGGTTTGAGGAAGAATAGAAGATACTGCAGATTTTGATAAGTCTGCACCCACTTTTTCTTCTCCCATTTATTCCCTTTTTGGTGACAAGCATCCACTTTTTCTACACAAGTATATACATGGACACAAAATTCCACTACTGCCAAGTTTTGATTGAGACAACTAAAATTCAAACGTCATCAATCAGTATCATTATAAAAACGTTAGTCAGATCATCAAAGCCCACACTGCATGAAGCCTTGTAAACTACATGTTTACCTACTGCCATTAACCCAGACTCAAGCAGGATTTTCAGATGCAATGAGGACACAAGAAATGCATAACTCAAAACTAAAAGCAGTAAAGCACATATAGCCAGCTTGACTTCAAGATCCATTCCCTTCCCAACCCTCACCCCTTTTACCTGGCAGATGTCTTGACAAAATTTATTCAAGAGAACAGCAGCAATCAAAAATAAAACATTAACAAAAAACATATATCTGCCAAAACAGCTTAATAAAAGATAATTACACAGGATTCACTAAAAACTTCCATATTTAACCAAAATCTCCAAATGTCCAACAAGTCCATAATGCAAAAGCATTGGAAGTGTGTGCATCTGCTAGTTCAGTTTTGCTACACAGTAACACAGGTATAAGAAAATTCATGCAGTTTTAAGAACATACCTTAAGCAGTATGCGAACTTTATAATCATGCAACTTAAACCCTCTAAGAGACAAAGAAGTTACACGGGGACAATTGTTAACGAGATGAGAACAGGTTGGCAATTTCAAACTGTCATCCCTACCTAATAATTTAAAAAAAAGGTAAGTGTGTATATATATATATATGTATACATAAAAAGATCCTTAAGAGGAAAAATACAAATGAAAAAAGGATATACCTGCTTTTGCTGATTCAAGAAACAGACGCTCGATTTGGTGGCAGTATGAACTCACTGATATTAATGTCAGCCTCAGGTCAACATGACTACCAGACCCAAAAAAAAAGAATCAACAAATATATAATTTGAAGGCAACCCTATTTTCTCATAAGAAATAAACTGATGGAAGAAATATATGGGAAACGCAGTTTCTAATACTATTAAATGATTATTATAGGAAAAGTATTTTGTATACAAACCAACAACACGAATCTGGTGAAAGTCTTACTGAAAAAATTCATATACAGCAGATCCATATCAAATTTTAAAGATGAAATCACCCCAAAAAAATTATTATTATAATATTCACCAATATTAGTGACAAAATAGGTCTAAGTTCCAGAAAAGGATTGCCAGCCTAACTATGCCATATAGAATATAGACTTCAATAAAGCATGACGGGTTTAAAAAGAATAGACCAGAGCACAAAATGACAAGCTGATTCCGAGCCTAATCATGCTGGATGGAATTTAATAAAGTGCATGTTTCAGATAAGAAGAAAGGAAATTTATCTCAGGAGAAAAACTACATCGTTGTAAAGACATGTAAACAAAAATATTCTTGCGTCTTAAAGAAATGTAACCAAAAATATTATTACAACCACTAGAAGTTAGAAACTCCTTGTAATGAAAATAAGTCAGAGAATGATAACTTAGTAACTTACAGCCCAACTATTTCCAGGTCAAGGAGGGAAGGACAGGCTGCTAGTGCCCCACAAAGAGATGCATTATCCATTCTTTCAATGTTGTACAAGTGCAACTTTCTCAAAAGAGTCCTGCAAAAAGAAAATCTTAGTGTTTATTTAAAACAACAAAAAGAAGGCTGAAGTCTCAAAACACCATACCCTGGAACACCACCATATCCATTTAAAGGACTCAAACAGGATCTAGTAAGAATGGATGACTCTCTCCCTTGCCGAGATCTCTTGTCAACCCATGAAAGTTTAGATACATCTACAATGGCATTTCTGAGGGTATAAGCCAGATGAGAGGATCCAGGTGAAGCATTAGCACCAGGGACTACACCGAGCTTAAGAGACCTTATTAAAAACAATTAAAACAGAAGCACAAAATATATCACAATCAAAAGCACACTCAAGGTATTAGAATCAGCTAAAATCAATAATAGCTTTTCTTTTCTTTTTTGAAAAAGATATATAGTTAATGAAATTTACATTGTAAAAAACACATAGAAGATAGAACTAAAAACAGTTGCACACCACTTTCTAGCCTAAGCTATCTAATCCAGAGGGAGGAGTATATAATAGATCATTTGAGATGAATCACTTATAAATAAGAATGCCAATGCGGACAAGAAAGACCAATATCCTGTTTAAGGGCTTTTTATGAGCAAAGATGGGAGAGTGTCGATAAATAATCAGCTCACAATTAGATAATACACCATTTATAATTGTTTTCAACTATGCAGTTGATTTAAAATTTACCAGGTAACAAAAGTAATTGTATCATTAAATATTTCAGAGAAATAAAAGTTCATACCTTAAGGCCTGTCCAGCTCGCTGAATCATTGTGGAAACTACAGCATTGTTAACCTTCGGAACTAGTGTTGTCAAATCAATATTTTCATAGCATGAGGGATCCTTAGCACATTTATTAAACAATGAACAAGTAGCTGCTGCATAGCATTGACTCTGAGTATCAAGCATCGAAAAAACCTGCACATCATGAGTCACAACAGGGGATCAGTACCCAGAAAGTGTACCTCCTCCTTTACAAGAAAGTTAAAACCTATAGTAACTTCAGATGGCAGCAAAACTTGTTTTTCCTCCCAAAAGATTACTATGTACTGAAGTATTAGCTCCACTAAACACGTATAATCATCATTCCTATTCTATACAAAACGACAAAAGAACCATGCATTTTCCGTCCTGCTGGCTCCGATAATCAGATAACCCAATTATAATTTTAAAATGTTATCACATAATTATATCAACTGCCGCTGTAAAACAACACATATTTGAACTTAGCCACACAAAATAGGCATCAATTATTAGCTGCTTGGGAAAGAGAGGAATAACTAATAATAAAACAAAGAGACTTCAAATTGTACTCGTAATAACCACCATTTTATGCTGAAGTTATGAAAGAAAAGAATTCTTCAAGCCATAAAGAAGTGGAAGTTGCTACACCCGTCGGCTAGATCTATAGGATAGATGAGAAAGGTTGCAACAAAATCACCACGTAATTAAAAAAAGAAATCGTAATGCAACAAGATAGTATTGTAAAATTTTACAGGCAAAAGGGGAAAGGATGGAACAATGAATAGAAAGTTAGAAACAATATCAAATGAAGAGCTACAGGTAGCACATACTTTGACGGTAAGGTCAGGAGGGAGAGGCCAAGTGGAAGAATTATGCTTGGAAGCCCGCTTTCTGGAGGAGTGTTTGGCAGCGTCGAGAAGCGTGGATCCCATAAGAAGGGCTCGATCGATGAGAAGGGCCTGATCGGCATCGGTGGGCAATGAAGAGAGAAGGCTCTCCAGTGAGAGATCGAGGGCGAGAGAGGGGAATTCAGAGAGGGAGAGGAAAGATTCGAGGAGATTATGGACCTGATTGAGGTTCTGGAATCTAGGGTTTTGGGAAGGACATGGTCGTTTAGCCATTGAAGAAGGGACATTCAAAAGGGTGTCCATCGGAGTGGTGGTGGTGCACGGTGGATATTATCACACTCCTCTTTCACTCCGCCGCAGGGTATTCCATCGGAATGACGTGTACCATCAGTATCAACAATCAACACGATCCACGCGCCTAAATATCTGCTCTATTCACTATTTTACTGTAAACCTTTCTTCCTGAGTCGTTTCAGTATTTTCTGAAATGAAAATATACTGAGGTAGGTCAGGTGTTTTGGTGATGCCAAAACAAATAACACTCTTCGCTATGCACGGCCGCATAAAAAAATACAGCATGTGAGAGCATCCATGTCGATTCAAAAAAGTTTCCAAGAGAACGAGAATTCTTTTATAGTTAGAATACATGCTTATTCACTCCATTTGGAAACGAATGATCGGGAAAGAACAGTATGTGGTCACTATAAATTTTTATTTATTTAATGGGACAAATGATATAATGATTCTTCCATTTGTTTAATGGACTATAATGGGCAATTCTAATTACCAAAGTTTCCAAGCCCAAATTGATCAATCATCGTTGACCTCCTCGCCGAACAAATGTTTGATTAGGGTCAAGTTATAAAAGAATTATATTTATATAAGATTATTTATATGCATAGTTCGACTTCTTGGCTGTATTATCATGAATTCATGATAAACATTTTTTAATAAAGTTATGATAAACATTTTTAAGTGAAAGTGTATCACGAGACCAAATTTATAATGGGAGCAAAGAATATGGGATAAAAAATGTAACAAAAATAGTTATAGAATCAAATTAAAATCTGAACAAATCGACTCATCAGATTGGAAAGAACTGATTGCCTCTAGACCCATAACAAGTTCAGGTCAATGCTTAGTTCAATTCTTTATAAATTGATAATTTGATCACTTGTAATTTATATGCATGCACTAGTAACAAGATTTCAAGTGGTATGTCAATTTAATTTTAGTTTCTTTTCTAAATAATCGGGATTTCCCCGCACAAATAATTGTAAACAACGAAGATACAAGTTTACAATCAGCAAGCGAAACATTTTAAGTTCACTTGGTAGAACATGACCAATACCAGGCAGGTGATCTGTAGGCTAGCCTCCCTTCAAATATACCAAGTTTTTAAGCGAAAGAAGACTGTCTCTAGAGTTAAGAGTACAAAACATAATTCAAATCATATCTACTCCAACGAGCAAATATGATGCAATTCCATGGAAGCGTCGTTGAGAGCTAACTCTCTCTAGGAGCAGGCATTATCCGAAGCCTTTCCTCAGATGACTGATTACCCACACCACCAAACCTCTCTTCAGCTAGAAGTGACCGTAAATCACTACCATTTGCCAAACTGTTAAATTCAACAGCTTTAGATGGCAACGTTGGGTAGCGTCGTTGGCAAAATGTCATCAATCTTTTCACTGACTGCAAATACTTACGGGTCGTCTCGTCATTCATGATATGCGCCACACTATTGGTGTAAATCTTTTCACGAGCGGATCGTTCGTGAATACCAACCATAGTAACACCAATAGGCCAGGGAGCATTCCCGATGGCCAGCTTTATATATTGATCCATCGCAGCCAGATAATCCCGCTTCATACAGCATTCAACCACCACCAATAGCGCCTGTCGGATATCATCAGGAAGTACCTGCAAATAACATACACCACGGCCCATAAGTTTTATATATATATATATAAGTTAAATTCTTGAACAACAGGATGCAACGCATAGCATACATCATCACATAAATTTGACAACTTTAAGCTTACAAGTTGTTACAACTAAAAAAATGAAATGCATTACTTGAAATGGTGCAAACCAAATAATTGTGTGCACAATGTACAATTGTACATGAAGGCAGTAACAAAGAGAAGGCCAATAAACTGAAAACAGAGAAAAAAAGATGCATCAAATTCAAATCAAACATCTAATTATCAAAATCTCCACCAAAAAAGTCACGAATTAATCAAAACGAGAACATCCAACAGAGGCCAGACAACTTCGTAACTAGTGGCCAGTCTTGCACATTCAACAGTAATGACAATACCCACAGGGGTCAGAAGAGCCTTGGTCCATAGCATGACAAGGTGATTTCCCCCTATTAGTTAACGTTAACATTAGTAATGCAACTCTAGTTCTATCTATACATACAATCTTCCTTGAGTGGCTTAGCCCGTATCCTAGCAGGTTTGCAGCGTTACTGGCAATCTAATAGATAATAATGGCGTACATGAAAGCTACTCTACAGCAATTCCAGACTTTATACTTATGTAGTCTAAGGAATGAATAAGCACTCCACCACTAGCACGCATCTTCCCTTAATCAAAGAAAGACACTGTAAATAAATAAAAGGTTGCTAGAATGTATATTCACATTTTCAAGAGCAGCAACAGTATCATTAAATAATCAAACGAAAGCACTTGAACAATGAGAAGAGAGGAAATTCACCTTCTTCCTGCAAAACTTAAAAAGCGGATTCAGATAACGAGCGCACTGCTTGAAGGTGGCAACCATAGATTTCCCTTTAGCTGTTCGCTTCTCCGAATCAGGCATCTCATCCAGTTCCTGATTCCACTCGTTCAGTAGCTTCTTGAAAAACACAAGAATTTTATCCTCGTCACACAATTCCTCAAAATTTGCCTTCATCCGCTTGATATCCTTATCGGTATCAACACCACTGGACCCACCGTCAGCGCTCAAATCCTCTTCGCCGGCCCCACCTTCTCCATCCTCCGTCACCCCATCATCAGTCTTTTGCCGCTTCCTCTCGCTCAGAATCCCAGTTTTCTGCCGCTTCCTCAATTCCGCGATATCACGCAAGAAATCGTTGGTCTGCCCCTCCGTCATATCACTGTCGACTTCGAATAACCCAGCTTTCAGCACATACTTCAAACGATCCAGCCTAGCATCGTCGTCTTCACCAAAGAGTGTAACGGGCTGTTTCAGGAAACGGAGACGGCGAATGACCTCTTGTTTGGGAAGAACGAGGTTATCGATGTTCTGCTCGTCCGTTAGGGATTTGGAAGTAGTGGCAGTGGATGAGGCGGCGGTGGAGGTGGTGGTGTTGGTAGACTTGGAAGCGTTGGTGAAAGAGGTTGGATCGGTTGAGGTAGCGTCGGAGGAAGTGGTATGACGCAGAGATTTGGCTTCTAATTCTCGCTTTTCCTGCTCGCGAAGCTTTTGGATTCGTTTCTGTTCGATCTCGGAGCGCTTGAAAACCCTCTTCCCGCCGGTGTCTTCGGCCAGAGATTGCCGCTTCTTGAGAAGTTCTTGCTTCAGGAGGTCCATCTAGGGCTTCTTCTGTTGGGACACCGTCAGAATTCAAGACGAAGGAATCGGGAAAGATGAATTAAAGATCGAAAGAGGGAAAAGGTGGATTGGGAAATTTGGGATGATATAATATCTCAACAATTTATTAAAAAAAAAAATAGTCATCGCGACTTACATTATATGATAAGGGTTACTTAATTAGTTGTTGATTATAGTTATTGATGAATTTAATGTTGAAAAATAATAAAAAAATAATAATTTTTTAACCGATCAAAATTGTGTATGGAGTCACATCATGAGTATAACTAACTCTTCTATGTGTCATTATCTTATTTGGCTCATGACTCATTGCATCTCATGTCAATAATTAAACTTTGCATCATAGACTAACCCGATATGATACTCCCTCCGGTTCTGAATATCTGATGTTTTTTAGAACTTTTTTTTATTCCAAAATATCTAATATTTTATAAATTCAAGAGAACATTAACTATTTGTTTATCATTCTATCTCTATTAAATATAGTCTAGTCATAAATGAATAAACATTTTCTAAGTAATTTAATAGGGATAGTTTAGTCTTTTTATCTAATTTTTCTCTTCATTTTAGGTGAGCTAATCATTTATTTGATCTGTGTGCATTTACCTTAAACATCAGATATATAGAACCAGATNGAGAGTAGGAGAATTTGAGAGTGTAAGAAGTAGCTAACCTTGAACTGGTGAAATGGGCTCTATTTATAGAGCAGGGAGGAGAGAGGTGGTCTGCATGCGGGGCGGACCACGTTCTGGGCACGATCTCCACCAGCGAAGATGGTGGAGACCGAGATTTGCGGAGCAAGGCAATCGTGGGAGATTGCGTGTTGTGCTCCTAGGCGGGCGCCTAGAAGCTGGAGATCGTGGGTATGAACAAGTCAGTAACCCACGATCTCCCGTAGCGTGGATTGCGGAGCGGGGTAGTCGTGGGTGCCCACGTGTCATTTGGGGGACGGGCGCCAAGACCCAGGATGGACCATGAGCGCCCCCAAGTGAGTTTAGGGCGCCCGACTGACTCGAGGGCGCTTCGCAAGGTGCGGAGGGGAGAAGAGGCCCGGTGCGAGGGCCGTTTAGGCGTACGCCCAAATAGTGATGTATCACCTACTATTTTGAATAAATAAATATCTATATTTCTATCTGATAAAGCATCCCCTATGAGTGATCTCTTTAATGGCCTCTAACGATCATTTCCCTCCAACAGAGATATCTTATCTAACTACCTGGCTCAACTGCCTCGAAACTGTCATAACGACCACCACCTCGACTTGGTCTCCAAGGTAAACAACTTCCTCGTCTCCCCAGACGCTTATAAATAAGTCTCGATTACACAATTAAGGTACACACATTCTCATTATTAAACTGAGTTCTCATTGTGTTTTTTTCTTATTCTCTACGAACACTTATTGACTTAAGCATGAGAGTGCTTGTGGAGAGCTCAATACCTCAACCCCTCTGTTTCCTTTTGCATGTTCATCCTTGTCTCCTGAGGCTGTCCAATTCCATCTTCTATTTCATCACCAAAAATTCTGAGTCTCATCACTATCCATTTCATTTTTCTCTGTATACATATTAATGAGTAAAATTTATGAATACCTTTTAAAATATGTGTATTTTGATCATTCATACTTTAAAATATGTTAAGGATCAATTTGAAAACTTACATAATATATAGACACAATTTAAAACAAGTTAGGACTAATTTAATCTACCCTATATATTTAGACCAATTTGATGTTTTGACCTATTAAAATATTACTAATAATTTTTGTCAAATAAAAAAGGCCAAAGTCCTATTTTAGTCCCCCAGTCAATTTGTTTAGGGTAAATAGAATTTAGCATTTTACGCGGTTAATTCTCCCGAACTCTTCACCTTGGTAGCTAACATCTCCGGATCCCGAGTTTTATCTTGCGAGTGATACCGTCAGTCTCCAGACTCCAGAGGTCAGGCTTTGAGAGATCATTGAAGCACCCGTTTGAGGTTGAGTTTAGGGTTTTGAAAATGACAACGATACGCAGGTTTTGCTGTAACGATCTCCTTCGTTTTGCTTCGGTCAATCTTGACCATCTCACTGAAACGGTAAGCTTACTTCTCATTCTGAGAATCTAACGAGGATCTTCCAATCTTGTGGTTATCTCTGTTGCAATAGAAAAGCATAAGGAATTAATTGCTGACTTTGGCTCATCCATGAATTCTCAATTGCCCCTTTTCAGTTTAATATGTCCTTCTACATGACTTACCTAGCAAGATGGCCCGACTATTTCCATGTTGCCGAAGCGCCCGGAAACCAAATCATGGGTTACAGTAAGTGATTCCTTATTCCCATGCATAAATCATCTCGACCTATGAATTTTCTCCTGAAGCCCTAGAATTACTGAAAAGGTGCCAGGGTTCTTGTGGACTTTGTGGCGGTTGTTTGTCTTTCTAACTCTGCTGAAATGGATGCTATTCACGTTAATTCTTCTTTTTGCTCTCTAATTTTGAAATAATTAATGTTCACTTGCCTCTGAATTTGCATAGCTCAACAAATATTTTGTTGCAAGATTCTTCGTTGTAAACGTAATAGATAGAAAAAAAAAATGCAAATAAAACAGTGGTTTTAAACGAATTGATTCATCTAGATTCTAGGCATTGATAAGGCCCTAGGATTGAAAATTAGATGCTTTGCTCAATAGTTTTTTAGCTTGTAATAGGAGTTGTTATTTTAAACTCTTGTGGATTTAGGAATTACATGAGATGCTTTGCACCCGAAGCTAGTTTTGGTGGATGACTCAGAGATGGAAGATAGCATGTCATAGACACTTCAGATGCCTGTTTCTGCTGATTAATGCTATACCATACTTTTTGGCTAAATTAATTTGTCACCGTTACAGAAAATTTATTGGACTTAAATAATTGGTATTAATTTCGTAATCATATGAATATGCTTAATTGCTTATTGGCTTTGTTACTGCTATTGAATTCAGATTAGTGCAGTACCTCAGTCCGATGCCCAAATGTGATAGTTGTTTTTCCTGTTCTTTTTCAAGATGTTTTGTCATGTACATACTCTGAGAAAGTAGATATTAAAAGTAGATATTAATCTGAATACATACATTGTGACTCTAGTTATGGGGAAAGTTGAGGGGCAAGGAGAGTCTTGGCATGGTCATGTTACTGCAGTAACCATTGCTCCGGAATATCGTCGGCAGCAGTTAGCCAAGAAACTGATGAATCTGCTGGAAGACATTAGTGACAAGATGTAAGATATACCTAAATTTATTATCATGTTTTAGAATTCTGAAACTTCCCATTCCCTTTTCTTTACACAATCTTAATTGGTTATTTTCCCTAGTAGATCTGTGTGTCTTTTCTCTCATCTGTATGACTTTGCTTTTGTCTGTTATCTCAATAGATTGGATTGGTATGGGAAAAAATATTTTGAAAGGTCATTCTGGAATTTCAACTTTTTGTAGAATTTTTTATTAATAGGGGGGAAGGGGGGAGAAGAAAAGACTTGTTAGATGTGGTTCCCAACAGGTAGATGTATGCTCTCATGAATGAGTTTTCATGAATGAAAATGTGCTTTTCGCAGAGACAAGGGTTATTTTGTGGATCTCTTTGTGAGAGCATCAAATGCACCTGCCATTAAGATGTATGAAAAGGTAATGGTTCTATTCTTTATATTTCAGCATAGACCATTTTACTGCACAATTGCCATCCTGTAATCTGTTAAAAAGCATACAAAAATTTCATGGTCTTTCCCTTGTTTTATACTGTACAATAAGCCCCTTCAAAACCGTCTAGTATTTTTTTTCCCCCCATATTTATGGTCATTGCCAGAGTTGTCTATGATTGCCATGGTGTGGCGGCAAACATGGCTCCTACCTTAAAATCTACATTGTGTGGCAACCTCAGTCTAGAGGCACCGTGGCATCTTCCATGGTTGTGTGTGGCAGCAGTTTATAATGATGTCTGCCATATTGAGATTTTGCATATTTGAGCTCTTTTTTCTCACCTCTGCCAATAGGGTTGTGGTTTTAAGAGATATAAGGGCCATTCAGCTTGTTGGAGTGAAAATAACAAAACTAAGGCCCAAAAATATAATGCATAACAACTCTAGAAATTCACCTAATACTGTATCTTCTGAGCTGGAAGGGCTTCTTAACTGATTATTTGTGTCCCTTTTGAAATAAGGAGGAACACTCTAAGTAAAATTTTAGGTAGTTTTCATTCAATTTCAGGCTCAGTTCTTTGGTCCATTATCTGCTATTTCTTCTAAACTTTCTCCCAGACCTCCATTTCTTTTTTTTTTTTAAATTATTTTTATTTAGGATGTTGTTTCAGTCAGCATATTGTTATTTTAGTTTTGTCATTTTTCATGGTATAAGGTATTAAATAAATAAATTACTTCAAAGATCGTCCCCTTGCCTAACTATGCTGCTAACTAATTTTTAATTTTTTAAATCCAAAGGTATTTTTGAAAGAAAAAAGGACCCCTGCTAATTTTGTTTTTCCCCTTCCTAATTGACATCTCAGCTTGGCTATGTGATATATCGGCGAGTGCTACGCTACTATTCTGGGGAAGAAGATGGTTTAGGTGTGCCTCGACGTTCTTGCACTCCCCCTGCCCCCATCACCTCTCTTTCTCTCTCCTTTTAACAAGCTGCCTGTTATTTATTATCAATATGTGCCTTGTTTTCAGATATGAGGAAGGCATTGTCTCGTGATGTTGAAAAGAAGTCCATCATCCCTCTTAAACGGCCAGTCACTCCTGATGAATTAGAGTATGACTAAATCTGCTTTTTAAGGAACTATGTTGCATGAACTTCTTGTTGTTTTCTGAATTAAAAGCAACTATGTTAACCATCCTAAACACTTAGGTACATTGTCCAATTGATCTGAGTTTATAAAGTGCTATAATTGTAAACTTTAGGCAAGATTTCTTTTTGGAAGTTTTCCTGAATTGCTTGAACTAGACCAATGCATTAGTTTAGTATGCTTTAGGTTAGACCCTGTCAGTGGGTTGTGAACCTGAAAGGAATTTTACCATGGTGTGTTGGTCTGTTGGAGATGGGTAGAAAGTGAAAGATGATCCTGGCGGAGCCACCCGACCCCTAAAATGATTCAAAATCCCAAGTTCTGACATCAATTTCTGATAGGAGAGATGGACATGCGTTCGTATTTTCCTTTCTTGGATTGCACTTATTCAGAAGATATTTTGTCATGCTCTGTAATTATTAAATGGGAAGACTCATGTAAAGTTACTTATATCTTCGCTATAAAGTCCTCTATCAACATTTGACACGTGAGATATTTTATGCATAACCATTCATGATAGAAAGAGAATACTAAATACACTTTTTTGTATGATCAATCATGAAAAAGAGAAAATGTAAATCAAACTTGTGATTGAAAGAATCTTATAACAAAAATATTAGTAACCTTAACTATGTTTTTTCCTTATTAAATATTGACAAAAAGATTTTATTTTTAATAAAACCCGAAACAGAACATTCAGATATTTTGGGTTTACAAGAAAAGTTGAAGACTTTGTTTTAGGTAAATAAAAGTTGAAGACTTTATCTCGCACCTTGTCCTCCGTAGTTGTGCTCTAGTGACGTCATACTTTACCCTTGGATTCGCAGCTTACGAGTGCTTTTAAAGAATAAATTTGTTCGGGTTTATATAATGGTAGTTGGTCACTAACCAACATCTCTTCATATTTAGTATAATTCATTCTTATTTTTTGTAGAAGAGGAAAATGTATTTTAAAATGGGTGAAGATGTAGCGAGCTTGTCCCCTTAGGGCTTACGCATTGGTTCACCTTTAATAGTTTTCCTTTAAAATTAGAGTGCTTTTTGTCCGAGAGAGAGCTCAAGCGTCTTATATTATCACGCCACTTTGAAGATTCGCCTAACAAATTAATATTGTGGCAGCAGAAATTGTACATCATGGCCAGATGGACAACCACTTTGCTTCCTAAGCATCTGTTTTATAATAAAGTAAAAGGATAAGTATCTGATTTAAATATAAAGCGAAAGTCAAAATCTGGACTTGGAGCTGGAGGTACCAAATTCTTTCAAAATAAAATCACTTGTTTTAAAATGAAGAGATGAGGCCACATGTAAAGGCACTGATAGAATTTGTTCCTTTAATGTCAGGCTGTTTTCTGGAATATTTTATATTACTACCCTAGAGTTTTATGGAAATCAACTTTAATACACTTGTTTTGAATTTTGCAGTGTATCCCCATAAATTTCGCTATTGAAATTGATTTCATTTTGGGATTAAAACCTATTTGATGGTGATATAGCAACGGGCGTTGCTGTCAGGTCCGTTATATTGGTGTCTTTTTATCTTCCACCGTTAAGTTATTAGTCGAGTTGTCAGAAGCTGCGAATATCTGAATCTTTAAAGGAAAGACGATTATATTGAAGTGGAAAAATTAAAATGTTGGCAGGCCGATATTGAACATCATGATAAGTTGGCAGCCTCAAGAAGAAATGATATTCTTAACAATGTTTAAGAAAAAAAAGAAAAAGAAAGGGGCGTGTATCCTCGATGATTTCGTTTTCTCCTATTGCTTTCTCTAGTATAACTTGATGCCTTGCCTAGTAGCCTCTGCCTGTACACTTTTAAAATCACGATCACGTGGAGCGAGCTGGTCTGCAAAAAATGGTATGGCCTAAAGGAAATCGCAGCTTAGTGATTTTTTATTCAATACCAACAGAAGCCATTGATTTCCTTTATTAAGCTGCTTGTTTTGGAAAAGCGTGACAGAATGAGAGTCCAAATTTTAAGACAAGAACGGTAAAAGGTGGGTAAATTCACTTAGGACTCTGCAAACTGCAAAGCGTCCCTGATGTCTCATGATTCAACTCCAATCAGTCTCCAGCCCACTACTACATCTTTTATATTCCTTTTCTCTCCTGACTTTTATAAATAATTCAAATCCGAAATAACAAGAAGGAAGGGTCCAAAATATGGAAGTTCTCGTGAATCATAGTCATAGATTCACAGTGGGTGATAAAAGTATGAAGCATGAATTTTGTAGGGAGTGGTGGGTCCTATAATAATACTATCTGTGTATTGGTCGCTTACGCAACAGGGCAGGGTTAAAAGAAGAAAAGAAAGGGAAAGGAATCACGTGAGTTTGTCCTCATTCCAAAATTCACGAAACCAGGAATTGAGAAAGAGGTGATGGTTGATTAGCTTGGCGTTACCAAAATGAGTTACACTCCAAACCATAGACTCTGTCCTTGCATTCACTTTTGCACCTTCTAGTACTGAGGATGTCCTCTCTCTCTCTCTCTCTCTCTCTGACTCTCTCTCTTTGTCATGCGCCTCCTGGCCATGAAAATATTACAATCACATGGATTCCTTTTTATTAGGCTATCGATTCTGCTGTTCCCTCTTCATTATTTCAGTGCCTCGTGGCTAGCCCATGCAGCCCTTAATGATGCCATCCATATGCCTCCCTTCCTCTATTTCTCTCTCTTATATCGTATCATCTTTGGTTGATTAGCTTCGATCCACTAGGTGGCGGGCCTCACCTCTCTATTCTTTTTAAGAATTAGACCCTATTCTTCAATTTAAAGTTAGAGACTAATCACTCTAAGACGTATAGATTATCAAAGTAGGTTTCTCATTTATTAACAAAATCTTTGAATTCAGTATATCATGCTCAAGGAACTCAATTATTTATTAATTATGCTGGAGTTTGTTGGCACCTCTCCAAACTTTTGTTTCTCCTTCCTACATGTCAGATTGCCGCTCAGAGATTTTCTGTTATCCTTTTTCATAGGGAGACTGAAGAGACAGAAAGAGAGTATCAAGAGTTAAATGCAACACTGATATCATCCACACTTCTAACTTATCCTAAGTGTTGTTGGTTTCATTGACTCACTGTTTCAATGTGTCCTGCACCATCCATATTAGTGATGCACTGATTTGATCAAGTCTCTTGATCTATATTTGGACTAACAGAAAGTTTGGATAAGAGGGAGGAGGGGAATCTTGGTGAGGGTAAGTCTTATTAGACATCTCAAGAAATTGAGTGCAAAATCTACATATGTAGGATTTGGTGAAGCCCACTTCAATCATGCTCATGAGTCAAGACTAATACACCAAATGCCTCACGTGTTCATAGGGCATCCCTGTCTCCCACTTTCAATATGCCTTAACATTTACGAAGAAACCATTAGACCAGCAAGCACAAAACACATTTTCTCACAACACCTTCAACATTACTTGCTTTGCTTTATAATTGCCCACTACCTAAATTTGTGCAAACCATGCTTCATTTAATCTTTTATGAATTTTGGTTATGTTGGGAATTAACATTCTTGCATATCTACTGTAATTCTAACAGTAACTTTGGACCAAAAATCCAAGCTGCAAGGGACTGCCACTCTGACTTGTATTATTAGTACTTGTTTAATATTCTTATATTAACTTTATAGTTTATAGTATATAGTCATATTGTATGAATCTGTTTTCATTTTTTGCAGGTGTGGGATAGATAAAGATGGATGGTTTAATACCCTTAAAGTGGTCACGTTCTGTCTCTTGTGCTACATTCTTGTTTTGCTTGTTATTATATTAAACATTTGGTGAAGAAATAGTCTCTTTATATATGAGGGGTTGCTAGTGTAATTTAAATTAATCTACAAAATATGGCTTAATATAATATTCTTTGACTTTAATTATATATCCTTCCTCTTTTTGATAAGAAAAAAGGTTCAAGAGTCACATCCATAGATAATATTTATTTTATTTTAAGGATAACTATGCACATATATATATTTTGAGATGATATCCATGGTAGACACTAGAAAACTGATTAAGTGACTTTCTCAAAGAGAACTTTGGCAATGTGGAAGTTGATAGTCCTTGCATCACAGCAAGCTTCATAGTAGAAACTCTTTGCCACTGTGAGGAAAGTGTTCTTGATACTTGAATCAATGCCAGTAGAAGATGTTTGAAGAACCAATTGCACAAGTTCTTGCATCTCTGCCTCTGTTTCTGCAGTTATGATGTCGTGCTTGTTCATACTGCAACTTCCATTCTTGTATACCTGATGTTTTAGATTTTTTTTTTTAAAAAAAAAGTTCAGGAAGAAATGAATATGTCAAAAGACAAGAAACTTTTAAAGATCGTGAATTATGCAGCACAGTACTAAACAACAATAGATTATTAGAAAGATAATGCAGGGTTAGGGAATATAATCATGAAATGCTTAAATGGACCTCATCCTTTCATATGACATCGCACAAGATCATTTATTTGGTTTCTGTTAACGAGGGTTCAATTATGATGTGCCTGTGAAACCTGAATAGTGAAGTTGGTGGAATTGCTGTGATCCCTTTACACTAAAGCTGTTGAGCTTATTGAATTAATAATTCAAAGAGCATGTGTGAGTGAGTGTTAGAGAGAGTGTGTAGTAGCTTTATAGTTATAGACACTAGATATGAAGAGAGTAGGTTGTGTGTTTTATATCCATAGAAAGTGGGGGACGGAAAAAGAATGAGTTGAAGAGGATAGAGCCAAAACATGAAAACTTGGAAACTAGCATTTTGTCATTCTGCATAATGGTTGTACTGTCAGTGTCACTAACCATGTCCTTTTGGTGACAACAGAGTCTATAGCAGATAGTGTTTGTGAGTTGACGCAGATGCTGGTATTCATGATTGAACACTATCTCCTCTGATATCAAATGCCCTGAACTTTGGTTAATTATTTCCACCAAAAGCTCTGCTTGTCCTTCTCTCTTGTCTCCTCCACTTTGCCAACTTGAAAGCCACTTTTGCCACTGTACATCAAGCACAACATCACATTGGACCACTCATGTTTGATTCTTCCCTTTTTTTTTTATAATAATAAATCTATCAATCAAATTTCAATTCAATCCTTCATTTCTTTTTTTTCTGAGTTCTGACTCGTCATTTCCAACTTAACTTGAGTTGAAAAATAAGCTGTGATAAAGTTTATAAGAGTTTTTCATGCATGGGAAGAAATAGAGAGTAAATCGATTTTTTAGTGTATGTTTTTGTCTTTAAATTGTGATTTAGTCTCTAATTATAAAAAAATACACTTTTTAGTCCTTGATTTCTTTTTTAGCAAATATCAACTATTTAGTCCCTAGAATGTTATCCATAGGGACTAAATAATTGATGTTTGTAAAAATAATCAGGAACTAAAATATGTATTTCTAATATTTAAGAACTAAATTGTAATTTTGAACAAATTTGAAGACTAAATAGTAAGCTCTCTCAAAAATAGAGGAAGCTTATGAGTTATGACTAGCACTCACAGTGTGATGCATGTCATAGCCAATTTCATGACCATGAGATACCATAGCGTCCCTTGACAGTTGATCTATGGTTGCTACCAAAGTCTCTACTAGCCCCTGCCCTGTTTTGTTCCCATTTAACCTCCTGCAAGCAAAACCCAAAACGCATAAAAAAAATCCCAAGAGAAAATATAAAAGATTTTAAAGCCACCCTTCATTATTTTGTGAAAAGAAAGAGAAAATGAAGATAAAAACAGAGAGGTGGAAATAACTAATGAATTCACCAGCCAAGGGAGAAGTCTCGTCCTTTGATGCAGTGGTTGAATTCATGAACAAAAGCATTCCTAGTTTCTTCATCAGTAGAATGAGTTGTAATAGTCTCAAGCAAGGCTGCTGTTTTGGCCCACGCAAGTCGCTCTTGAAACCTCTCTGGTTCAAATATGCTGCATGCTGCCACAAAATAAGCAACCAGAAGAGATCTTCTGCTCAATCCAAAGTCTCCCAATCTGGATTCTGAGTACCACCTGATATGTAGATTTCATTGCAAAATTCGTAGTTAAATGAAACTAGATTGTGAAAAAGCTTCATATTGTGATAGTTTTAGCTGTGCTGATCATCTTACTGTTCCATTCTGCACCATTCTGCTTGATGCAGCTCTTGACAGTTGTTGTAATCTAATTTCGCCAGCTCAAGATAAGTATCATTACTCACTTTAGGCATCCTGTGGAAGATAATAATTTGGTTCATCTGTCTTTGTTGTGATAATATTATAAAGTTATTATTATTATTATTATTATTATTATTATTATTATTATTATTATTATTAGAGAAAAGTACCTATAAAGAGTCTTGCCAATCCATGCGTCACTCTCACCACCATAATGATCAATATAAAATCTTGTCTCCACTCGAGGTAAGCTTGCATACCATGGCACCTCTAATGCATAAGCCACCTGCAGTGAAATATGAACATATAATCAGTACAAACAAACAAACAAATCACATACATACTTATTAATTAGCAGTTATGAAAGTGATAGCGACCTCTTCAGGTAAATTCTTCATGATGATCCATTTATCTATGAGCTTATTTGCAGCTCTATTCTCTCTCAGAAATTTTTCTGAGAACTGTTTTGCATCTTCCAGAATCTTCTCCCCAGGAAACATTACTTGACTAGCCCTATACAGATTGAACATCCCTGTCACAGCTTGTGTTGACTGTCCAACGAAGCAGAAGAATTCACCATTCCTCTCAAATTGCTTGAACACATCTGTTAAATTCACCAAAATCATCCAAATTTTGGTTAGTCATAATTCATAACATTGAAATTCATTGAAAAAAAAAATTTGATATTTCACTATAGTCTTTTTACTGGCTGAAACTTGGTGGCCGTGTAATCTTAGTAGTCTGAATCCCATGGCAGTGTCATCAATATCTTGAACATTTGAATTTCTTGCCCAGCAAATTCCCTTGTCAGCCCAATATCTGAAATTGATCAGGTTAAATCATTTTTAATTTTTGTCTCTTAATTCTTTTAAAAAGTTTATAGAGTATATATAAGAAGTCATCAAATTACCTATGAATATAGCTGACACAGTCCTCAATCTCTTGCTTAAAGTATCTAGAGATTCCAAGACGCTCCAACCTATCAACTGCCCAAATATGTTCGAACAAATCCACTGGGTACACATTTGGAACTGATAACATGAAGACAATGATAAATCAACAAAACTATATGTTTTAATTAAAGAGCAAAACTTTTTTTTTTTACATTTTTTTAATTTTGAGATATGAAGGTTATTAATTACCTCCACCATTGAACTTGGTGATGACTTGATTCAAGTAATTAAGACAATTTTGATCATTAGTCTGCATAAGAGCAAAGGCAGTGGAGGAGGGAGAAAACAAGAAAGACCCATTTTCACACTGTAATTTTAGAAGCTGTTTCCAATCCAGCCCTGACAGACCCTCCAAGCTATGAAGCAATGTTGTGGGCACCTTATGCATCATCTCCCTTGGTATTCTATACATCATAGTAGTTAGTGACAGAAACACACGTCATCAGTTAATTGATTAGAAAACATTACTACAAAAGGTGACTAGCTGGCTAGCTAGCTAGCTAGCCAGCAGAAAAGTTTTCAAATAAGATAAGGTTACTGCTTCTATTCTATATTTTTTTTATCATGAGATTCAATAGACATGGGCAAACAAAGGCTTGTGTGGTAAGTAATTATAGCCCCTAAAGAAAAGCATGGGTAGGTTTTGATTATGTCGTGACTTGTGAGTCACAGTCACTGAGTGACTTAATCTGAATGTGTATTATTACTTTATTAGTATTATAGTGCAATTTATTATAGTATACCTTGTGAGCTTGACATTTCTCATGGCCAAGATACGTTTCAATATAGGAGAATCATCTGGCACTTCGACGTTCAAGCCACGAGCTACATCAAGAAGCGAAGGGAAAGCAATCTCAAACCCAATTGGCATATGCTCCATATTCTCATTCTCAAGCTTGCTAAGGTTTTCTCTAAGAAATGCCACTCCTATTCAAAATATTGAATTAATTAAAAAGTGATTCAGACAATGGGCATAATTTAAAAAAAAAAAAAAAGTAGCTTGGTTGTCAATGTACAATTAATGATACCTTTATCAGACTTATCAGGGTGGATATTCCATGATTTCAAGGCAATAATACAAGCTAAGGTGTTAATAATCCTATCATGGGCTAAGAATAATTCTTGATCACCCCATGAACCATCAGGAAGCTGATTCTTCACTATCCATTCAACACTAGAAGGGAATTGAGGTTTTCCACTTCCATCAACATCTCTTACAAGAGCAACCCATGCTGTGTCATAAGCAGATACGGTAATGTCTCCATCTTCCATGGAACCTAATATCCATTTTATATCATCTACTCGCTTTTTGATCTCATTCCCCACCCAAACCTATTTAGTTAATCACACCAAATTAATTAAAAAAACAGAGAAGGAACTAAAGTAATTAAGCTTTGGTTTGGTTAATTAACACCTCAGGAGGTTGGTCCTGGTCAATGTCATCCTCTTCCACAATCTCATGCCACTTCAGCGTTGGAAAACCACCCTGAAATATGTCTGCACATTCTACACAACAGAATTGACAAGTGTTTTTATTGAATTGTTTAATTGTTTAATCTGATATATATGGATAAATCCAAAAGATAATTTCGAGCTGGCATGCATATACCTTGGGTTCGTGCAGGTTTGAATATGGCTCTGCATCTAAGGCTAATTCCATAACTCACTTGTTTGTCTTTGGCCTCGGAGGACCCTACACATACATATAAAATCATATATCATTTATTTTTTTCTTTTTGGAACTTGGAAGCTCATGGCTAAATATATATATATATGTGTGTGTGTGTGTGTGTGTGTGTGTGTGTATTCTATATTATTAATTACATTAAGCTAATTCCAAAGACAGCATTAACAAGTCCCCCTTTGTTGTTAGTGGAGGTGGATGTGTGAACAACAGACAACAAGACGTCTTGTAAACTGTAGGCTGCTAGCTTGCTTGATAGTGAAATTAATGAAATCTCTCTAAGAGGTGTATGGCAGTGAGTGGAAGAACCGAAATTGCTTATAAAGAAACTATTTGGTCTGATTTGGATATATAGCAAAGGAAGTAATTGGCATAAAGTGTGAAAAAGAAAGTAGCTAGCTAGTAAGATTATATGATACATGTCATATCTTATATATTTCGTGTTTTTTGTTTTTAATGAATGAAAAAAAAGGGTCCATTTGGAGTGTGATATGATCATCCTCGTTGTCTAGAAAATTAAAAAGCCAGAGGATATATTAGTAAGGTGTAGCAACTAGCACTTATAAGGTTAGAAGGTTGTATATATAAGTATATAGAAAATGCAATGGCATATACACATGTTGTATATATGAGAATGAATAAGATATGTGATTGCATGTATATATACATATATAGAGATGTAAGAAATGAAAAGTAAAGAGAGAAACATACCGGGAAAAGAGATAGAGGAGGAGGAGGGAGGAAAGAGAGAGGGAAGAAGGAAGAGATGAGATTGAGAAGAGAGATTGATGAAAGAATGATCCATGAGAGTGTGTAGTGTGGAGAGAAAGGGAAGGGAATGAAGAGCATTTAAAAGAGAAGAAGAGAAGAAGAAGCAGACAGAAACGACTTCTCAATAGATTCCCGCTAATGGGTGCATGGGATCATCCAAATCCAATATTTACCAATTTCAACTCCTCTCTCCAGGGCACTCCTGTCCTTTTCCTAATTCTCAATATTACAAAATCTTTTATTTTAGTTGGATCGGGCTCCACGGTAGGGATGAAAATGGATAGGGTACTCGATGGTTTTTTTGCCACTATCTGTATTCGTATCCGTTCACCATATCCAATATTTATATCCTATCCATATCTGATAAATTAGTATCCATATCCGTATCCTATCCCATATCCAGTATCCAATCGAAATATTCGAAAAAAGTATAAATGTAGTATAGGGTATCCTATTTTATAATTTAGATATATTGGGTACTCGATATATATCCAATACCCGCTAACTAAAATAAATAAATAAANGACAGGTATAGAGTATCTGAAGATAATATCTATATTCGGCCAATATCCGAAAAAATATTTACTTTTAACTATCCGTATCATATTTGATATTCCGTATCCGTCGGATACCGAATAATTTTTTTGGACAAATATGAACGAGTACCCTAATTACCCTAAAGAATTGTCATCCCTGCTCCACGGACTTAATTACTAGAATGAAGGTATTTTAGACTCAACAAACATTTATATATAAAGATACTTATAAGTTATAAATCATTTATCAATAAAGTCCTTAGGTATGGATTCTAAACCTACAATTATATATTTTAAGTTATATGCCAATTTTTTTTTTTATCAATTGGACTAATTTCTGTTGCTAATTAAAGTAACTACATGTGCTCCCATGGCTTCTCTTCCCATTCCTTTGCAAATTAATATATATTTCATTTATTCATATATGTGTATATAGTTATAAAGCATGAATTTTCAGCTCTTTTTTGAGATGGGATCTCCATTCACTAGCTAATAGTTACATTAAGATGGGGGATATGGGGTTTTTTGAAATTGGTTACCTTTGCTTGTGGTTTGGCAAATTACAAAATTGATAATCCTAATTAATTTGAAAGTGTCCTATCATTGATTAACACTTGGGAGATTAATGTATCATTGGATTTATATGATTGGCCTCACTACAAGGTGGAGATATAAATCAGAATCTTCATTTGAGGCTCAAGTTTTGAGAGTGAATCGGTTCTTATATTTATAAAGGCATTATGATGGCCTTTCGTGATCATGATCTGATCACGCTTGCAAATCTTGACACAATAATGTATGACTTCTTTTTCTGGATAATACGTCTTTTATATAATAATATAGATATAGATACGAAAGTAAATAATTTCTTCTGTTAAGTACAAGTAGAGATAACAGATAAGGGTATCTTTAACCTAAAGGCTAAATTGAAGGACGACACCTTTTGATAAAACCTAAAGCATATATACTTTTAGCAACAAGCAAAAAATACATAAGATAGACGAATTAAACAATATCCATGCAGAATTATTTATTGATTTGGATGGATTAATAACTTGACTTTGAATAATTTATTCATATCTTCTTATATACAGCCAATTACCAAACCACCTTAATTATATCTTCCCATCACCGAACAATATCAAGATGTTCCCTAGATAATGATTAAGACATAACGGTTGAGCAGTTAAATATGATTTTAGTATTTTACTCAACAACATTTCAAAAGTCCTTTCCTTTAACCAACAAGGAATTTTCGATCAAGTAATAAGTGAGTTGATATTATTTATATAAGATCTAGATTCAAAAACTTTGTGAACGTAATTGTTTTTATTGAGAAAATCTCTTACTATAACTAAATACGTATTAATGCGGGTCAATTTTGAATTAATGTATAGCAAAATTTTGAAAACCAGTTGGACAACAAAAAATCTACAACTTTCTGTTTGTAATAACTATTATTTTTCGGTGTAAAAATGTGACTAGTCATCTGTACGTGTACGTAATTGAGATGTTTCTTGCCCAAAAAAAGAAAAAAGTAATTGAGCTGTTTAAACATCTCTTAAAAATAGTTAGCAAATTTTGAAAAAAAAAATTATTTGGTCTCTTCTAATTATATAATTTTTTAAAAATAAAATAGATCAAATCTCTCATTAAGTCATATTATATTATAAAAAAGTTTGACAAGGCTCATGATCAAATAACAACAATCTAATATCACATGAGAAGAATAACTTATAAATATTGTTGGACTATCAAAATGAAATATGTATAAATGTAATTGATTCTATTTATGAAATGAACTTATGATAAAAATTTCTATTAATTTTAATGTTGTCAACAAAATAACTATTATTATACCTCTTGTATATTAAAAAGTAATTGTTTTTAAGTTATAAATGTCATAAACTCATCTATACGAATGAGTAAAAGCTTTTCAATATATATATATATGTGTGTTCATAAATATTTATGTTGATCTAATGTTAGAATAGAATCTTTCACAAAAGAGTTATAATAGAAATAGATTTGAAAGAAAATTACCATTAAATTTAGAGTACTAAAGATCCTATTTATTTTCATGAAAAGATAATAATAACAAAAGATTAAAAAAAAAATAGGGGAGAAGATGCCTTATGAGACAATTCCCCTTAAAGATGGAGAGTGATTTTCGTAATCAAAAAGGAAAAAGATGGCAGTTTTGACTAGTTGAGAGGGTGAGAAAACCAACTTGCACTTATAAACAAACCAAATCACTTTGGTCCCTTCATTAAGAGATGGGGTTCAAATCTCACTTTTAGGTATGAAAAGCATTATATGACCAGCCGTTTATTCTTAAGTGGAGGACCCACGACGAAAGAATTAATCATTATTCCTAACGGTGGATACCCTTAGTTTATAAAAAAAAGTACAAGTGAAATATTTTTTTAAAAAGATACGTTAAAAATTGGATACCCTTAGTTTATAAAAAAAGTACAAGTGAAATATTTTTTTAAAAAGATACGTTAAATCTATTTGAATTTTTGTTATTATGCTATAAATAATATGAACTATAAAAAACGATGAAACACGAGTTGGATTTCTTATTTTGTGTAAATAATTTTTTT
>QANZ01050140.1:0-15908 GCA_003254925.1 Chamaecrista fasciculata | reverse complement strand
ATTATTAGACACCTCAATTTAATCTCTAAAGGATAAAATTATATGATTTAATCTCTACAAGATATGAGTATAATTAATTTAATTTGATTAAGAATATCAATTGAAATTTGATGACAAATCTAATATATACTTTTAATTTTTATTTTCAAATTATAAAAAACGATTGAGGTTTTTAAAAATCACATAAGTTGTTGTCACATTTTAATTTATATTTTAATAAAATAATTAACTTAATTTGTTGTAATTACACCTTTCAAGTATTAAATTTTATAATTTTGTCTTTCAAAGACTAAATTGAGATGTTTATCATCTTTTGGAAACTAAATTGTTAATTTTATAAAAAATATATATAATAATTTGAGTATTTTGTTTTATTTTATTTTTGAATATTCTATTGTTTATTTTAAATTTTATAAAGTTTGATAATATTTAAAATTGCCACAACATTTTATATATCTTATATTATATGGCTTCACCCCTTTCTGGTCGTCCACATTTTAAAACTATAGTACAAAATTAATAATAAGAGGAAAATTATTATTTGATTCCTTCTTTTTTACTGAGTTAACGATTTAGTCCCTCATTTATTTTACATACATATTTGCGTGCCCGTTACGCAAAGCTTCTAGTATATATATATATTGGATTAAATCATTAGTGTTTTTTAGCCATAATCTCCCATTAAACTATAAAATAGTATTAATCGTTTGTATTATTACATAAAAATAAACTATTGCACAGATTTTTTTTTATAGCTATCAAATTCAATTAAAAAATATTAAAGAGAAAAAGTTGGATAGAGTATAAACTCCAGATTAAACTATACTTTTTAAAAGGGTTAATTAATTATAGGGGGCTTCGTAAAAGACATGCACAAAGTTGAGGAATGTACGCTCTGGTGATTATTAAATTGTAATTCCCTTTTTATCTTGTTCTGTAAGTGGAGAGCGAAATTATATTGGATTTAAAAAATTAGTTTTGGACTTAGAATAATCACTAATTCACATTCTGTCACTTGACATCACTAATCACTCAAGTAAAAATACAATTGGCTATTTTGTCCAGAAAAATAAGTACAATTATTTTTGTTATAAGCTAAAATTAGAATATAATCCAAAAAAGAAAAGCGTATTTGATTAACAATAAGACAGGAAAATCCGGTTGATTTCGAATAAAGACCCACTTGTGGGAATCTTCATTACTTTTTTTTCTTGTAATAAATTTACGAATATATTTTTTTCTTCTTTTTTTTTTGGTCAACAATTTCTGCGAATCTCATTCTCGTGCATTTCATTTCTTCTGGGGACTAAATTCTCATCATGTATTTCCAATATTTTCTTCTTTTCTAGATAATTCATTACATAAAAACACTATAAGTCTATAACCATAGCAACTTGTTATTTTGAAACTAAGAAATGTAAAACAAAATAAATGATAAGAGGTAATTAACTCCTCAAACTACAAACAATGAAACAATCTGATTTCAAATATTTGCAGAAAACCAGATCGTCATAACAGAATAAGCCTGAGCCTCAAGTAGTTCAATAAATCGTAGCCCAATTAAATCAATTTGTGTACGGTCTGGCCCAATATAGTTCGATTTCCAGATGAAACAAATCCGCCCAAATGAAACAAATCAATTTCGCAATACTCCTAAACCTTAAATTTTGTTTTTTAATTTTTTTTCCAATTAGATGTATAGCTTCCAGAAAGATTTTTTTTTTTGTGAAAGAGAATCTAGAATCATGATAGGCCTCTAGGGTTAGAGAGTACTTACAGGAGTTCTTACCTCATTGGCAATTCAAAAAAAAAAAATTTAGTGACCTAGAGTAAAGTAACATCTACGTTGTAATGAGCTTCATAGGCCTCAAGTCTTTTTTTTGTTATGTTTTTCTTCAGCTGAGAGTCTAATCTAATTTCAATTAAAAGCCTTAATTTTGAGATAATATAACTATCTCTAAAAAAGCAATTCATGACCAAATCTAGATTCAATAAGAGGTGTGATGTTTATGAATCTTTAAATAGTTTAGAATTGTTTATGTATGTTTGGTACGTGAATCTTCTATTGTTTGAAAGGGATGTGCTGCTTCTCTATTTACATTATGTGTTCCTATGTTTGTTAGCAATCTTGGAAGAGCATGAGCATGCTTGTAATATTTAGTTTATAGGCAACCCTTGCTTAAATTTCCTATTTCTATCTATTGACTTTTTGTCATTTTATATTAATTAGCCTTGATTATATTTTTAATTATCGGTAATTTTTAGAAGTAGGAACTGTGGGTATTTTTTTTTCCCTTTCAATAAGGTTCGTGTTTAACTTTGTGACTTCTTTAATGGGCCAACTTCTCATATATATTATTATATATTAATTTGTATCTTCCGTAATATTATTATAGGTGTAATGTTGAGAAAGAAATGAATAATCAGAGAGAGAAAGTGAATTCTCTCTTTACATTGTTTCTATCTCTCTTAGGTATCGACATCCAAATTATATATAATACTAGAGGTTTGGCGTGCCCGTTGATTTAAAGTTGAATATTATATTAAATTTTTATATCGATAAAGGAGCAAGTTTGAGACCAATTTGAGAAATTATAAAATATTTAGGACCAATTTGAAATTACCTCATATGGGGAGAGTGAGTGGGGAGAGAGTGGTGACATTTTTAATTTTTAATTGTTTTTTGCATTTTTTTAATTCATTTATTTTTTTAAAGAAGTGGGGAGAGTGAGTGAGAGAGAGAGTGGGTGATTTTTTTTTCTTTTTTAATTTTTTAATTCACTATTTTTGACCAACTATAAGGGGTGGAGCCATATTATATAGATATAGATATAGATATAGATATAGATATTATATATATATATAGTAATGTGACTGTGAATCTCTGAAAGTAACGAAGAAAACAAACATGGTGTCACTCCGCTTCCCTTTCTCGTTTTCTCAGCCTGCAGCGGCCGGTCGCCCTCACACTCACAAACACTCAGCCACAGCAAAAGTCGCCGTCGCCACCGCCGTGTCAGCCGCCGGAGCCGCCGCCGCATTTGCCACAATCTCCTCCTCCCAAAACCCAATCTCGCAACACCCATTTCTCCATGATGCCTTCAATCTCTTCTTCTCTTCTGGAAATTCCTTGCCCCTGTGGGGTTCTCTGAGTTTGGCTGATACTTCTCATCCCGTTACTGAATCAAAGACGGGAGCCTCGTTTCCATCACTTCTCGGCGATTCTCAGAAACTTTGCGGAATTGGGTTGCGCAGGAAAAGCATTTTGGGATTGAAGAACATCGATGTCTACGCATTCGGTATGACATTCGCATAATGTCGAGCATCGTTTGTTTATTTGAAAGAAGAAACTCTTCTGGGTAATATATTTCAAATGTTTATTTGCATGAGTCGCCATTTAATTTATATTTGATGCTCATGTCTTAGTAGTAATAGCAATGTTATCTTCATACTGCGATGTCTTGGTGGAAAAATTAAGGTAGCAGCTGAGAACTCTTGTGAGTTTGTCTTCTTAATGCTGCCTCAAACATTCACCTTCAATTTTTTTTTAAAAAAAAATAGACAATTCTATGTCACTAATTCTTATTGTCTTTCTCGCCCCTAAATGATGTATTTGTTATGAATCAAGCTTTTGTTGTATTTTATGTTTTATAAGAAAAAGCCTTATCATTTTTTCCTTGCAGGTGTTTATGCTAATGATAATGAAGTCAAGAAATTGCTTGCTGAGAAATATGGGAAATTTGCTGCGTCTGAGTTGAAGGGAAACAAGGAGTTTAATGAAGATCTTATGGAAAATGATATAAGCATGACTGTGAGACTTCAGATAGTCTATAGTAAACTGAGCATTCGTTCTGTTCGTAATGCATTTGAAGAGTCAGTAGGAAGCAGACTGCAGAAGTTTGGGGGTTCAGACAATAAAGAACTGCTTCAAAGGTGAATGAAAAAAATTAGAACCATTATAACTCATTTGAGCAAAATTTGTAATGAGTTTGCTGTTTACAAATTGTTGAATCCTCTCTCACTCACACTTGTGTGTGTGAGCAGCGCATATCACTGTAACACTTTGGTGCTTTATTTAAGTTGGCACTTGGCCGTTAATAATGCTGTACCTTCATTTTGCCAAAGTAAGACATGTTAAGTTTGAAGCGATTTTCTTTTCTGTCTCCGAATGATGGAAGGTTCTCATCTTTTGCTTGCTTTAACAATGTTTTTTATTTGCTGCTGGTATCTTAGTCCTTAGCTTTGATAGAAACATAAGAAATTCTGTTCTAAATGTCTGTGCTTAAGAGCCAGCTTTTGATGTAGGTTTACTTCTCAGTTTAAAGATGAATACAAAATACCCCGTGGATCCGTAATTCATCTCTCAAGGGAGGGGGGCCATGTTCTTCGAACATCAAGTGAGATGTCCTTCTCCATGTCTGCAATTTCTCTTCTCAGAACTGTGTAGCGTTTTTTTTTAAAAAAAATTCACTGGTTCTTCATGAACCTTTTTGACCAGGTCTTCTGAACAATGATTCAGAGACTTCATATAAGAATTGTTGCATCTGTTTGAGGCTCACTTTAGCTCATTTTTGACAAGTCGTTAATTATTTCTTTAATTTGTACCAAGTCCAACTTCATGAACTTTTCCACTTACAACATATTGCATCCAAATTGGTTACATGAGTGACATACTCATGCACATAGTTTCATTACCCTGAGATTTACCCTAGACAAAATGTTTTGTATATAGACTTTACGTTTATGTTATATTAAACTGCAACAAGAACCTTTGACATTAATTCTATGCTGTTTCTTGTAGTTGATGGAAAGGAAGTGGGAAGCATACAAAGTAAACTTCTTTGTCGGTCAATCCTAGATTTGTATATTGGTGAGGAACCATTTGATAAAAATGCCAAAGAAGATATTGAGCTCAATCTGGCCTCTTACCTGCAGAAGTAGATTATCAAGAATCTGCCACAGGACATGTATGGATTTCAACCTTGGTCATTAATTTCTTTGAATCTGGTGATTCTTGTTTGATGCTTCTCGTTTTGAGTTTAACCTTGTTGAAATATAATTCAATCACTTTTTGCCTCATTCATGCAAAGAATGTGCCTGTTTGTTCATGGTTTTAGAAGCTTTCCTGATTCAAAACTACATGTTGGGGGTGTTTTTACTTGACTGATAAATTATAGCTCAAGCTGACACTTTGCAAATGGATTATAATGTTAACCCACCTATCATGTTTAATCCAATCAGGAGAAAAATCAGCTCACATTCAAGCACTGGAGACAGATACAAGTATGAGAAAGTATTTTTCTCCACAATATCAATTTTATTTAAAAAAAAATACATAGAAAATAAGGTTTACATATATGTCCCTGAACTACTGAATTTGGATTGTGAAGTATTTAGCAATATACTTACTAGGCAATGCTGGAATGTTTTTATAAGCTTAATTAATCTTTATTTTCATTTTGCACAGGTGCACAATAAATGGATGGATGAACCATGTGTGAGCACCAACCACTCGAAACTCTTTGTATTTTACGCTGCTGTAGTTTATGTATCCCTACTGCTTTTTCTGTAATACAATTATGATCCCAACATACTCTTTCTGCTTTATGCATTCTATAAAAATGCATTGGTGCTGTTATTTCTTTGGGCACTAGTTGTACTACATGTTTTCTTCTTAATCTATGTCTAGACAGTAAAATAGCTTCATATTTCATAATATAAAAGTACTGTGCTTTCCTCTCTGCCTCTTTTATTTAACTGTGTTTTTGAGGTCCCATGGAAAGAAAATGGCAACATTATTACAGACATGCTAGACTGCTAGTGGTTTACATAACTTTGTCAAACAGAACTTTGGCAACATGAGATTGAATGGTCTTCATGTCAAAATGGGCCGTATAGTAGAAGCCCTTGGCCACCATAAGGAATGTGTTCTTGATATTTGATTGTATGCCCTTGGGAGGATTTTGGAGCACCAATTGAACAAGATGTTGCATTTCTGATTCTATTTCCGGTTTCGTTTCCCAATTTGTATCATGAACCTGGCAACAGCAGAAAATGTCAAATTCAAAAATCAGCAGACTCACAGAGAGACTCATATTCAGAATCCTGAAATCTTGGCATGTATAATTTATTTGAGGTATTATATGGACATTTGTTACTGACCTTGTTGGTTTGGTAATCACGGAGCTGATTGCAAACTGTGTTAGTGACTTGCAGCAATCTCTGGTACTGAGGATTGAGTTTTAGCTTTTCTAATTCATACCCACCACTTAAATTTATCACTTCCACCACTAACTCTGCTTCCTTTTCGTACCTGTTTCCTTGGATTTCCCAACTTGACATCCATTTTTGCCACTGTGTTTTTGAAAAGAAATAATAAGTAGTTTTACAGTGTTTTCAACTTCTGAATTGAAGATGTAACGAAAAAGTATTAGATTGGGAATGTTTTTATAAGCATCAAGTTTGGGGTAACGGCATGATGGTAATATGAGTAAGGAATACTAACAGCTTGATGCAAATGAGGGACAATATCACGATCATGAGACATAGTCTTGTGCGAAGCCAGGGAGTGAAGGGTCCCAAGCAAAACCTGTACGAGTTTCTCCTGTGTATTGAACTTGTTCAACTTCAACCACCTGCAATAAACAGAGACGACAATTGTCCACATGACCAGATCTCCACACGTGTTTCAATTTAGTTTCTGGAAATATAATTATATTATTTAATCCTATTATACCAGGCATCCTTTGAGTTATTGGGTGCATTAATGTGGTAATTGAAGCTCTGAAGAAAAGCTGATCTGGCATCTTGATGGGTGATGAAGGACGTAATTGTGTGAAGCAAAGCAGTGGTTTTAGCCCATGCAAGTCGCTCTTGAGATCTCTCAGGCTCGAATATGCTCGCTGCACTCACAAAATAAGCCACCTGAAGCTTTTCTCTGCTCAATCCAAATTCTCCCAGTCCAGATTCCGAATACCACCTGATAAACGTACACACATATTCACATATATAATTAAGAGGAATAGATTTTGGTGAGTCTTGATTAATTAAAGTCTTACCCTAGGATTTCACCCCATTCTGTACCATGCAGGGCTTGGCAATTGTTGTAATCTAATTTTGCAAGCTCAAGATAAACATTATTATTCACGTAGGGCATCCTGTTAAATATAATTAAATAACTTGTTCTTAATTCGATCTTAATCATCACAAGTACTCAAATGGATATATATATATATATATACATATTCATAACTGCCTGCGTGCATATGTATGTAACAAGAAAAGAAGCGTACCTGTAAAGGGTCTTGCCTATCCAGACATCATTTTCACCACCATAGTGTTCAATGAAAAATCTTGCCTCCAATCTAGGCAAGCTTGCATACCATGGCACGTCCAATGCGTACCCCACCTACATGTATATATGTACTAGTGAATTAATTAGTGATCATGCACACTTCATTAATTGTTTCTTAATTGTATATTTAATTAATTAGCTGAAGAATTAAGCACATAGATATATATATATATATATATATATAGATTCATATATACCTCGCCAGGTAAATCCTTGGTTATGATCCATTTATCAAGGAGTTGATTAGCAGCACGTTTTTGAGTTAAATATTTGGATGAGAAATGCTTGGCATCCTCAAGGATTTTCTCCCCTGGAAACATTACTTGAGAAGCTCGATACAGATTAAACATCCCTGTCACTGCTTGGTTTGACTGCCCACTGAAGCAGAAGAATTCACCATTCTTCTCAAAATTCTCGAAAACATCTACGCATGCATAATATATATAAATATATATAAAATTAGCCTTTCAAATTAAAACAATCAACAATAATATATATACATACATACACATTACACACAAATTAAAGAAACATAAATACGGCGTATACCAGCTGAAACTTGATGGCCATGTAGCCTTAGTAGTCTAAATCCCATAGCTGTATCGTCAATATCTTGAACCTCTGAATACCTTGCCCAGCAAATACCCTTCTCGTTCCAATTTCTAAAACAGGTATTTTCATTCATTTAATTAGTCGCTTAATATAATTGCTTGATCTGTAAGTAAACAGTAATACAGTGATCTTAATCACCGTATGAACGTAACGTATACCTAGAAACATAAGCAATACAGTCCTTGATCTCTTGCTCAAAATATCTGGAAATTCCAAGACGCTCCAGGCGATCAACAGCCCAAATGTGTTCAAACATATCTACCGGGTATACATTTGGAACTAATCGATAATAAAAACCATAAATTGTTTAATAATTAAATAAAATCAAATATATGACTAATACTAATAGTATGGAAAAAAAAAAAAGAAGCGAAATTAATAATTAAATAATGAATAAATGAGGTTGGAAATATCAAAAAGTCTTAGCTGAGAGAAATAATTAGAGTAAAATTTTAAGGGTATATAATGTAAAATTTGAAGAATATATATATAATACCTCCACCATTGAACCTGTTGACTAGTTTGAGCAAGTAGTTGAGAGAAGCTTGATCTTTGGTGTGCATGAGGGCAAAGGCAGTGGACGATGGAGAGAATAAGAAGGACCCATCTTGTGACTGCAGTTTTACAAGCTCTTTCCACTCCAAATCTCGCATTCCCTCCAAACTATGCAGCAGTGTCGTCCGCACTTTGTACATCACCTCCCTTGGTATTCTATATATATATATATATACAAGCAGTTAATTACATGTACTATATATATATATATACCATATTAATTAGTAATTATTATAAATATACAATATTGTAAGTATGTGTAAAATGTAGTAAATATATATACTTGTTGAGCTTCAAGTCCCTCATGTCGAAGAGGTGTTTAAAGAAAGGAGAATGAAGAGGCACTTGAATGTTCAAACTTCGAGCTACATCAACAAGCGAAGGGAAAGCAACTTCGAAGCCGATTGGCATATGCTCAGCATTCTCCTCCTCCAGCTTGCATAAGTTTTGTTTCAAAAATTCCATTCCTAAGTGTAATATTAATTAATTAACTAATGTCCAATAATGAATAATAAAATAAAAGTATAATTAATTACCGTGGTGGATCTTATGAGGATGGAGATTCCATGAGGTTAAAGTAATAAGACAAGCTAAAGTGTTAAGGACTCTGTCGTGAGCAGAGAAGAAAGTAGGATCACCCCATGAACCATCATGAAGCTGATTGTTAGCAATCCAGTCAAGAGCAGAAGTGAACTGAGGACAACCATTCTCATCTCTCACAAGACCAACCCACGCTGTGTCGTATGCTGATATGCTTATCTCTCCCTCTTCCATCGATCCCACCATCTTTTTCACTTTTTTTATTCTCTCAATTATCTCCTCATCCTTCATTAATAATTAAATATCCATTTCATTATAATTAAGGTCGCGTGCATATTACGATCCAAGTTGAAATCACATGCAATAGAAAATAATATATATCCTAGTACGTGATCAGATCGATAAGTAACACACCTCATCAGCACCATCAACCCCACCATATTCTTCATCCCTTCCATCCTTCACTTTCTCCAAGCTTTCATCACCATATTCTGCCACAACGCATTTCACTTTTAATTATATTGTTGAATTCAATTCATTCACAAATTTCTTTTTATTTCTTTTTCATTAAACACTAGTGACCATCTTTTAAACCAAAAACAACGAACTTTAATTTTCTCAAAAAGCTAAATTTTTAAATTTCATATGATATTTACCATGAGCCGGGCCGGGTGGTTGGTTCAACCGGACTCAATTTATTTATTTTTATAAAACTAATTTAAATAATTTATTTATTTCATATATTATTTAGGATAAATTACACTTTGGTACCNCTGTTCGAGCTTGCTCACGAGCTCTTTCAATTTGCTCACGAGCTCTCTCAGCTTGCTCACGAGCTTTCTCAGCTTGCTCACGAGCTCTCTCAGCTTGCTCAAGAGCTCTCTCAACTTGTTCACGAGCTCTCTCAGCTTCTAATATTTCAAGCCTTTTACAACAAGTTCAGACGTCACCTCCTTGTCACTCTGAGCAACAGCACAAGATAATAAGCACCTGAAACCACAAAGAACATAGTGCACATAGCAACATGAATTCAGAGTTAAAATAGTGCACATAGCAACTTTAACTAAAGAACTTGGATTATCTTTCTCTATGACATGAATTAGTGATCCTAAAAAATTCTGATTCAAAAACAGAACAAAAAAAAAGCAAAGATAAGATTTATATATACTTATAAAACTATTAATTAATAATTAGTGCCTAAATGATAATAAAACACATTATATATAGTATAAAAAAATACTATATGTATACCATTTGAGGTATATCGAGAACAAAATGAAATATTTCTATTATATATATATTATTGCTAACTATTTATTGACAAATTACATAAAATGTAAATAATAAAGGCAAAATAAATTATATACTATATATATTGAAAAGACAAAAGGGAAATTTGAAATTTTTAGAAATTGCAGTAAAAAAAATTAACAATGTCAAAGCATTTAAATTATAATATATAAATCATTTAAAGGAGCGTAATTAAAAATAAAGCCACCAAAAAAAAGGACCTTGATGAGGTTGAGAGGGAGATCTGGAAATGACGTTGCAAGTTGGAAGGAAGCGAGAAGTGAGATGGCTGTGATTGCTGATTTGAAGAGGAGTAAGCCTAATGCCTGCGTGTATGAATTGTTAAAACCAAGACAATATTTTCAGTTATTATTCTTATTGTCCTGCATGTCCTTCCTTCATTTAACAATTTTCTCTCACATAAAACTCACTCACATACTTTTTTTATTATTATAATTATAATTATACATACATGTACTTGATTCTTTAACCACCAACATTTACTTATTACTGATTTAGCAATTAAATGGAATGGAAATTCGAGATCTCAAGGTATGAGTTTTCACACTGGGCTTATTATTCCTTTTTCAAACTTTACTTTATTTAGAGATGCAGAGGATTAGAGAGAAAAACACAAAAAATGATACAATATCTAGAGAATTCTACTTTTTTGTATAACTATTCAATTAGAGTTTTATGATTATTAAATTAGTAATGTCTAAAATTTCATAATTTATTTTTTCGGTTCAAAATTTTAAAAGATTTTAACCATAAATGGTATTTACTTCAGTTAATGAAAAAAACATTTTTAAAGAACGTCGATTATAATAATATTACTTAGATTTTCTATAAAATATTATTCATTTTTTTCATTTTAAATCGAGTAAAATTATAAAAATAACAAAATTTATATAAATTAAATGATTTTTAAGATTTAGGGCTTGTTTGACAATTAAAAGGGAAAGGAAGGAGGAGAGATGGGAGGGGAAGGGAATATTAAGTCCTTTTGGCCATCAGAGATTAAAAATTAATCTCTCATTCTCCTCCATCTTCTAAATTATAAATTTTCAAATAAGGGAAAGAATTGAAGTCTTACTTCTCTCCATTTCCCCTCCTTTCTCCTCTTTCATTAACTTATTATTTAACTATATCTTATATCAACAAAGAACACTATTATTTTATTTTTTTTATATGTTTACAATATTATATTATCTAACTAATAAGTTAATGAATTCAATAATAAATCAAGTCATAACATAAGAGCTTATTATGATTTTCAAAACTTTGCAAGATTGTGTGAGTGTTAGAGAGATGGAAGAATAAATAAGGGGTGCAATTTAAAAAGAAAATGTAATAAACTCACGGCTAGGGGTAATAAGGGAATGGTGAAGGGGTAAAGAGTAAGGGAAGCAGAATATGGCTTCAGGCGTTGTTGGAGGCCTTGTATGCAAAATCAATCGAGAGCTTGACATCGCCATATATCGTTGAGAGATAAATTGAATCTCTGAAATTAATCTGCCTCTGATCTCAATCCTTCTTTGTTTCGCTGAGCAGCCAAAAACAAACAATCATCTAATCAGCAATTTGTATATATATAATTATCTAAGCTGAAAGCGTTACATGTATACAGTGAAAAAAAATGGAAGAGAAAGAAAAGACTAGAGAATAGCACACTGTGTTGGAAATGAAAATTTAGTAGACAGAACTAAGCTGCACCTGATACTGGAGAAGTGGAGATGAGAGTGGTGCTAAATGTTTTGCCCTCTCCAGACTATATATGTGTTAAGAGATGTAATTAAATAGATATTATTAAAATTGCCTCTTAAATTCCAGTTATGGCTTTCTCTTTCTTGTTAATATCAGGAGCCCAGGATCTTACTCAGTTACTCACCCCACAATTTATGGTATAATGATGACAAATCATTAAGTACTGTATTTAATTATTAGATTTGTGTATCAAAAAAAAATTTTTAGATTTAGTATTTCCCAAGTGTACGTTTACCTTGTATAGAATAAACTGAAGACTTTTTTTGGCCAAANTAAAATTGTGAAAAGTTATTTAATTTTATCTATTAATTTTTTATTATATACAATTAGTTAATTATGATAATTCACATATTTATTTTTTAAAATTTTTAATGAAGTTTCTTTTTACTGACCATAAGAATCCTCAAATATATATAATAATATAAATAGATAACATTAATAAAGTGTTTTAATAATAAACTAATAAAATTATATTTAAAATGTTAAGACTTTATTTTAATTCTCAAATTATAAAATAAATTTTATTCTAATTTTAGAAATATTTTTTTATTCCATTATGATTGTTGAACTTTTACAATTGTTGTACAGTGTATTTTTTTTAAAAAAAAATTGTTGTAAGGTTCAAACTTCAAAGTTCAAACTAATCTCGTTATACCTTTTTTATACGTTAAGTGTGACATGTCGATTTCTCAAAAAATTAATTTATAGGTAGACAATTTTAATGACGTAATTTTTTGTCTTTTTTTCCTCTCTCTCTCTCTCTCGTTTTCTTTTTACATCTCTCAATCTCTTATCTTTTCGGTCTCTTCCTTCTGATATGTGTTGACTGTTGAGGTGTCGTCCAATTACTGACCATGGCTAATTCCTAATTAAAATAAGGTTTAAGACACTTGATTATTTTATTATTTTTGAAAATCATATTTTTAAAAATATAATTTTCAAGAATATAAAAATATTTATTTAGATGAGTTAAAAACTTCAAAATTATTTTTGTAATATCTTTAAGAATATTATAATTTTGTATTTGGTTTAATTTTGATAATCTTAGGAATGTTTATTAACACTTTTCCAAATATATCATTGACATTTTATTTTTAAATAATAACTTATTAAATATAGAAATTCTCAAAAATAATTCATAAGGATACTTAAAAAAAATAGGGTAAAATGCACTTTGGTATCCTGTGGTTAGGACCGAATCCACTTTGGTACCCTGAAAGACAAAATTTGACACTTTGGTACCCTGAGGTTTGCGCCGTTAGCACTTTCGTACCCTGTGGTTATTTTCCGTCCAGATTTAACGGAAAGTTGTTAGCGCTTTTGTAAAAATTGCAAAATGTCCCCAAATAGTTTCAAAGTTTTCAAAAGAGTCCCTAGATAATAATATTTGAGGACTAAAATGAAAATTATAACAAAATTTTGAGGTAAAAATGTAATTATAAAAAAATATTAGAAAAAAGAATAAAATTACAGATTAGTCTTAAATTTGGAAAATAAAATGCAGTTTAGTCCTAAAACTGTGTGGTTCAAAGGTGAGAAGATAAACTTTACAAAATTTTAGCAAAAATTACATATTTCCCTCAAATAGTTTCAAAATTTATAAAAAAAAAAAGTCCCTAGATCATGATATTTGAGGACTAAAATAAAAATTACAAAAAAAATTTGGGGTCAAACTATAATTTCAAAAAAATAGAAAAAAGTAGATAATTACATATCAATCCTAAATCTGGAAAATAAATACAATTTAGTCCTACTCATATTCAAATACAACTACTTAAATGAAATTTTGAAAGTAAATTTGAATAATTTGATTCATCAAAACTCTAACGATTTTTCTACATTTTCTTTTTTAATAATTCTTTAGTTCTTGAAATGAAATTCTAGAAAACTCCATCAATTATTTTAGTTTGTTGTGTTTTGATTCGTTTTACCAAAAGGAAAGGACCTAAACGCATAAAAGAAATCTTATTGAAGAGTGAAATATGGTTTAAGCATCAATAGAAACTAACGGATAAGATGTAGTAGAAATCAACGGCTAAGATTGAGCCACGTCAGCACTTTTTATTAAATCTTGACAGAAAATAACCACAGGATACCAAAGTGCTAACGGTGCAAACCTAAGGGTACCAAAGTGTCAAATTTTGTCTTTCAGGGTACCAAAGTGGATTCGGTCCTAACCACAATTGTTTTTACATCATAAAAAAATAATTATATCATAATTAAAATATTTAAACAACAATTATAATTTCATAAAAAAAATAATAATTGATTTCCAAATGAAAAGATTTTGTACAATAAAATTTAGTTAATTAGGTTTAATAATAATAATTTAATTACTTTATGTGGACCAAAATAATCTCATTTTATAAGATTAGATTAAATAAAATGTCAATGATATATTTCAAAAAATGTTAAACATTCCTAAGACTATTAAAATTGAATTAAATACAAAATTTCGAGATAATGTTACTTTTGAGAATACAATATTTTTGAACTAATTTTTTATTGCCTTATTGGTATCAACTTTCTTTTCCTAAAATACCCTTATACATCATTAGCTGCATTCGCATCCCTTTAAATGATGACTTCTACTCTTTAAATAACTATGTCATTTCTTTTCATAAATACTCTTACATGATTTGATGCATCCCTTCAAATGATGATTTTTACTCTTTGAATAATTATGTCATTTCTCTCCATAAATCATTAGTTGCATTTGCATCCCTTCAAATGATGACTTCTACTCCTTGAATAACTATGTCATTTCTTTTCATAAATACTCTTACATAATCAGTTGCATCCCTTCAAATGATGATAAGTACTCTTTGAATAACTATGTCTTTTCTCTCCATAAATCATTAGTTGCATTTGCATCCCTTCAAATGATGACTTTTACTCTTTGAATAACTATGTCATTTCTTTTCATAAATACTCTTATATGATTAGTTGCATCCCTTCAAATGATAAATTTACTCTTTGAATAACTATGTCATTTCTTTCCATAATTACTCTTACACGATTAGATGTATCTCTTCAAATAATAACTTTTATTGTTTGAATAGTCATGTATTTTCTCTTCATTCAATATATAAGGAGCCTCTCAAAACCTTCATGGATCAAAGTGTGCACATTTCATTCTCAATATGTATAACAATTTATATTTTGAACGCTATAACAATCTTTGCATCAATTTTTTAAAATCTAGATTATGGATTTGAGAATAGAACTTAAATTGTTTTATATCAATAAATTGCTATTGATTTGTGTATCATTTTATTCATGGTTTGTTGCCCCAAAACATGTCCAATTGAGGTTTGAAAAACTGAACCCTCATTTTGGTTTATTGTGTTTTCTTTGGTGTGTTTCATGAAATTGATTCTTATCTTTTGGTTTTGGGCACCCTTAATTTCATTTGACGCAAGAAATTTCATGAATATGTTGGTGATTTGAAAATCTATGTTTATGGTTTAAATCGCTTTGTCTCCCTCAGGATAAGAAGATAATCTCGGACTCTGACTCTGACATCAACACTACGCCGAGAACATTTACAGATCACGCGGAATTAATGGACACGTGTATGGATGCAGATTCAAGATCAGGAGTTCAACCGAAATTGTGAGTAGACCTGATCGCGGGTCGGGCTCGCTAAAAACGGGCCGAGCTTTTGGGGGTGTAACACAAAAAATTAGGGCCCGAGCCCGTTTTGTGGAAAAATGGGCCCGTTTTTAATTGGAGACAGTTTTTTTAAAAAGATATATGAATTGCTAAATTTTAGTCAATAAGTACTCAT
>QANZ01050138.1:6795-26616 GCA_003254925.1 Chamaecrista fasciculata | reverse complement strand
TTTTTTGTTGTCAATTTTGTCCCTAATCTTTCACATTTTCGTCAATTTTTTCCTTTGGCTAACTTCTTTTAATAAATTAACAACAGACTGCATCATGTTTTTCAATCTGAGTTAGGATTTGAGTTTATTTTTTTACCAATTTTACATTATATATTGTTAGTCACATCGATTTTGTCGTTAATATGTGGCTAAAGTAGGAGCAAAAGATAAAATTGACAAAAATGTGAAAAATTAGAGACGAAATTGACAGCAAAAAAATATTAGGGACAAAATTGACAAGCAAGTGTAAAGTTTGGGGACAAAATGAGTGCTTTTGCCTTTCTTTAATTATTACTTGTATATATATTGCTTATTAGTTTACAAGTAACTCTATTTATTTATTTTATATATTATTCAATACATAATTTCAAAGATGATCACAAAATTATACTTAACAATAAAACATTAAAACTGACGAAAGTATCACCATAAACCAAGATTTATAAAGGCTGTAATTGCAGGAGAATAAACTATAAAGCACCTGTTGAAAGCACTTAAGCAAGCTAGCTAGTACTCTCACATACTTTACTTACACTTTTATTAGCGAATATGAGAGCATGAGAAGTTGAGAACACAAAGGAGCAGCATTTTCATTTTTCAGCAAGACAGAGACACCACATTGGCACATTTTCACATCGCACACCACAACTTTTTCCACGTCTTGTCTTGTTCTTTTTTTTTTTTCAATTTTTTTTTACAAAGTTTCGAGGATTTTCAGGTCAATTCGGATATCATATCAGACAAATTGTGCCTAAGCAATGTGGAGAGAATCTAACACACAAAAGGTTAGGGGACCCCCTCCTCCCACCACGATAGAAGCAGCTATATGCACTTTCTAAAAATCTTGAAAGTTCTTTGATTTGCTTGTAGTAATGAATCTGAAGCACGTATAGTATATATATATATATATCATATGCGCTCTGTTTTTAATTATCAAGGATTGACGATTAGTAAGTACTAAGTATGGAGGATTTGAAAGTGAAAGGTAGTAGTAGGGTACACATTAAAGAAAAAGTCATGCAAAAAGTTGTTCCCTCTTTTCGTTTCTGTTTTTATCCTCTATGATCCATTGATTATTATTTTTTTTTTTGGGGTTTCTTCTTCTCTTGTGGAGACAAGGAATGGCTCAAATGGCCACAAGAAAGGGATTTCATTGAAGAAATGAATAAAATGCCAACAATAATGTACACGGGGCCATTTCTCATTTCAAGGGCAAGAAGAAGATCTAAATAAGAATTCAAAATCATAATAACTAAAAGAATTCAAAATCCAAATAAGGACCTGAGGAGGACCTATGTGAGGAAGAATCAGCAGCAACAGTAACAGCATCAGCAGCAGAAACAGAAGAAGCAGCAGCATTGTCATTTGGAGTCTTCAAAAATGGAAGATCAAGCGGTTTTGGAATCTCAGGAGGCTGAACAGTGCGAATGAGTGCCCAATTAATACCTTCAAAGAAAGGATGCTGTTTGATTTCAGTGGCTCCTCTTTTGAAGCCAAGCCTCTTTTGTGGGTCTTTCACAAGCAATCCTCTTATCAAATCCTTAGCAGCAAAACTTATGCTTGATCCCTCTCCAAACTTGAGACTTTGTCCCACAACATTAAACAAAGTTTCTCTATTCCCACTTCCCTTAAATGGGGTCCTCCCAAGCAATAACTCATACAAGAAAATCCCAAATGTCCACCAATCCACAGCACTTCCATGACCATCGCCTCTTATGATTTCTGGGGCTAGATATTCATGAGTCCCCACGAATGACATCGATCGAGCAGTGGTCGGCTCAGCTATCAATTCTGGGAATGAATCTGAGTTGTTATTATTATTAGGTAAGCTGTGTCTTCTTTCAATCTTTGATGGTTTGGGCTTCTTCTTGTTTGAGATAAGAAAACTGGGTTTGAAGCAAGATGGCTGCACCTGCAAGCACGAAGGCTCCACCACACAAACCGGTAATTTGCAGGCTGGATCAATGCATGAGGATGATTTGATACAGTAGGATGATATCTGACAAGATGGCTCTTTGCGTGACTCAACAAGCGTGGGACTCACACAGCATCTCAGTGACAAATCGAAATCAAAAAGCATGATGTGCCCATCTTCACGAACCAATACATTCTCAGGCTTTAAGTCTCTGTACACCACTCCCATCATGTGTAGATACTCCAAAGCTAGAAGCACCTCAGAAGCATAAAACCTACCAAAACAACAAAACAATGAAGAATATATTAGAATTGCAAATGCTTATGTACCAAATCATGTAGATAGCAGAATACCAACACTATCAAGTAACAAACTTTGCCAAGTGTTCCAATTCCTAGCTAAAAAATGATGGGCAATAAACTAGAAGAAAACTTGCAAGAAAATAACAAAACACCATTTCAATAGCATCTAGCTGTCTATAATTAGTTCAACATTAAGTAACAAAATGGGTGGAATGGAAGCTTAATTAGTGAAAAAATGACCAACCTTGCGGCTTGCTCAGTGAAATGCTTGTTGGGCTGACGCTGGCGAAGAGTATGAAGATCCCCACCACTACAAAACTCCATGAGCAAGCAAGAAAACTTGGGAGTCTCGAAGTGAGAATAAAGCGTGGGAAGGAAAGGATGGTCAAGCAAGCCTAAAATTTCTCTTTCAGTTTTTGCTCTGCCTAATTTCTTCCTACTAGCGAGCATTGCTTTATCCATGACCTTCATTGCGAAAAGACAACCCATTCCTCTAAGTTCAGCCAAATACACACTCCCAATGTCCCCAAAACCTAACTTCTTCAAAAGCCTAAAATGCCCCAACCCCAATTCTCCATCTTTACCTTTAACACACTGAATCGCATCCCATCTAATGTCACTACCCTTGTGGGGTTTCAAAGGCCAAAAATTTCTCCTGAAACTCCCCTCATTGCTGCTGTCACAATCCGTTATAGATTCAACCGTTTTTTGAGTGTCGACATTGCTGCTACTCGTGCTGTTAGTGGTTGTGGTGGTTACAACAGATTCGGTGTCGTCCATGGCGAATCTGGAAGAAGAAGAAGAAGAAAGTGAGAGAGGAAGGAAGATTTGGTTGAAACTTAAAAAGTGGGTGATGGATGGTCAAGGAGTGTGTGTGTGTTTGTGTGTGTATGTGACCGAGGTGGTCAAAGAGAGAGGGACGCGGGCGCGAAGGGAGCTGAACATGGGGACCCAAAAAGAAAGGGTAAAAAATTAAAAAAGAAAAATCAAAACTTGGAGGATGATAAAAAAACAAGGCAGTTCAAATTTGAAATGTGAGGGAGATAATGTAATGTAAGGCTTATGAAATTGAATTACTATTGAAATATGAATGATACTGCTCCCAATGACTGAGTTGGGGTTTGAGTCCATCCATTTTTTTTCTCTTTGCAGTATCCCAGAAAATGTTACAGCTTGGGGACAAAATTTACAGAGCAAGAGAGAGAGAGGGGAAAAAAATGGTGGCCCTAATTACGAGGACGACAAAACAAAAGCCTCTCGGATTTTTTTTATCTATGCAAGTTTACGAGATTGATAATTCTGGGTCAAAGTGCACTTTTGGTCCCCTAACTTTTGTTGAGATCTCAATTTAGTTCTATAACTTTTTTTTGTTACATTTTTTGTCTCATATCTTTGTAAAAAGTTGCAAATTTGGTTTCGTATCACTTTTGGTCTCATATCTTTTGGTCAGGTTGCAGAATTGGTCCCAAATCTTTGCAAAAAGTTTCACCAGCAGTCCCATTTGATCCAAAAATATCAGACCAATTATGTATCTAACTCAAAGATATGAGACCAATTCTGCAACCTGACTAAAAGATATATGACTAATTCTGCAACATGAGTCAAAGATATGAGACCAAAAGTGTAACAGTGGACCAAATCTGCAACTTAAGAAAAAGATATGTGACCAACATTGCAAAAAAAAGTTATGGGACCAAATTGAGACCTTAACAAAAGTTATAGGATCAAAAGTATGCTTTAACCTAATTCTGACCATATAGTCTCATACTCTCATTCGATAATAATAGTCAGTACTCAGTACTGTTACTATGACACGTATGATGAAAGTGGGGTTTATGTTTGTGATTATCTGCAAATCAAGACCGTCCGTTGAGATGATGCAGTGGCGAAAGCTTTTGTTTTGTGAGTGGAAGATCAATCAAAATGTGATACTTTTGTTTCTGAGACACTTGGCAATTTTAATTCTATTGGATATTCCCAAGAATCACAATTCAAAGTAAATTTTGGACCCACCAGGACACAAACATTGTCATAATTAATCAAGAAAAAAACAAATGGAGAAAAGTTATGAATCTCTGCAGTACTCTAGTATACTATGGTCTATGGACAAGCTTCAACTACTTATTTAATTATTTATTGCAAAGTAACAAAATAATTGTCAACACATGCAGACCCTATATATAATTTGGGGAATTTGAAAGCTTGAATTATTTTATATGAGAGAACAGTGAAGTTGTGAAATTTTATTACATCCATATATGTTAAGATTTTTCTTTATTCAGTAGTGAATGGTTTGGATGCCTCCAAAAGTTCACTCTGCTACAAGGTTCTTGACTACAATAAATAAATAAATAAATAATGTCACATCTCCTTGATTATATATATATTAGGGGCTTGGCCATGAATATGCATGTAACGTTTGAATTGATTTTTATATTGATAAAAGAATATGTTTGTGATCAATTTAAGAAATTATAAAAATATGTAAGACTTATCTAAAATAAATAAAATATTTAGGACTAATTTGAAATTACCTCATATGGGGAGAGTGGTGGCATTTTTTAATTTTTAATTGTTTTTTGTATTTTTTAATTCATTTATTTTTTTTAAAGAAGTGGAGAGAGTGAGTGGGGAGAGAGAGTGATGAATTTTTTTTTTCTTTTTTAATTTTTTAATTCACTATTTTTGACCAACCGGTTTAGCCATATAATATATATATATATATATATATATATATGCTAAATTGCTAATGGTTGATGACAATACTGATGATCTATATAATGCTTTAACTTTGGACTAAAAGTAGAGTTAAGCCGTTAACCTCACAGCAAAGAAGAAACCTATACACTGCCTCATTCTGCTCCGCACGTGTCAACGTTTCAGTGTGTGACCCTTACCTTAATGGTGGATTTGCTCTCTTCCAAGCAATGACAATGTGCTTGGCCAACATTAGTACATTACCATTTCCTTCTTCCTTTTCTCTAAAGAATATACGCACCCAATCTTAAAGTACAATTAAAGATAAAGCAGAACCTATTATATAGTGCTTAATTAGTCTTCAACTATATATATATATACACAAACCCCAACACTCACTCACCAAATTGCAGTATTCCAAAATGAAGATTCTCCGGTTACCGGACTCTATTGCTGCTTTGTGCTTCGTCCTACTCTGCTTTTCCCTTTTGCATGGTATACATACATATATATATATATATATATATATATATTTGCTTTCTAAACTAGCCATTTGGTCATCATCATCTGAAGCGCTTAGAGTTATAGAAGCAAGACTCACCTATATATTTATATATCCCTTTTATCATTTTGTTGTGATATATGCAGGTTCTTTTTTAAATTAAGCCTAAATTGAATTTGGATCTCGGCAAGATTCCAGAGCCTTATGCCCTTATATATATCTTATAATATATATTTTACACGTAAAAAAAAGTTACTATTACACAAGCTAAGAGAAATCTTATAATTACATCTTAACACTGTGCTAGAGGTGGTGATAACCTGAGCTAACCTGATTTATCTAGGTTGACTCATTATGAATTTGGTAACTGAGATCGTGTGAGTTAGATTTTCTTGTGAGTTGAGATTTTGTTAATTGGGTTTACCAAAGTAGTAAATCGAGTTAGCTCACTTACATACTCCACTCTTCTATATGTAAGAATGTTTCATCAAGGGATCTGAATCCTACCTTAAAAGTTTTAGTGCTTCTAATTAAATTTCCATATATCAACTTGGTTATGCATGGTTGGTTACTTGACTTTCTTCTAGCTAGATTAAATTAATTAATATACAATATTATTATTGCATGCAGGGGAAGTTAAAAAAGCAGAGGCACACGAAGTTTTCTTCTACATACACAACAAATGCCCATTCCCAATATGGCCAGCAACGGCACCAAACAACGGCCAACCAATCATAGCAGAGGGTGGATTCTACCTTCCATCCGGCCAAACCAAGCGCGTGGTGGCTCCATGGTCCTGGACCGGTCGCATCTGGGCTCGAACCGGCTGCAACTTCAATATCAATCCTAATAATAATAATAATAATAACTGGGCTCCCGCCTGCGAAACCGGAGACTGCGACGGAAGGCTAGCCTGTAACGGCCTCATAGGCACTCCACCAGCCACGTTGGTCCAAATCTCCCTCCAAGCCGATAAAGGCAAGCCCAACTTCTACGACGTGAGCCTCGTCGACGGCTACAACTTGCCCATGTGGGTCGGCTCGAAGGTGGCTAACCCAAAGTGTGTGGTTCAAGGGTGCGTGAAGGACTTGAAGAGGGTGTGCCCGCAGGAGCTTGAGGTTGTGAATGGCTCGGGAGAGATCGTGGCGTGTAAGAGTGCTTGCTTGGCTTTCGATGATGATAGGTTTTGTTGTAGGAACCAATATGGGAGTGCTGACAAGTGTAAGCCTAATGTGTACTCTAAGATTTTCAAGGATGCGTGTCCTTCTTATTATAGTTATGCCTTTGATACGCCTTCTCCTTTGGTCGCTTGTACCTCCAGTGAGTATATCATCACTTTTTGTCCTTCTGGTTGGGGTGATGCTCAAAGTGTATAATAATCAATGAACTGATGAAATATTATATATGTATATATGAAGAAATAAAAAGAGTACAGTCACACCGAAGTTAATTACTGATTCTATGTATAGTTGAAGTATATAAATAAATGTGTATTAGTTTGTGGATTTGATAACAATACTTGTGAGAACTGATGAGAAGTGACATCGATCCACAGACGCCATCATGTTAACTGATGGTACACCTACTAAAATCATTTTCGAAATTCCAAAAAAGAAACAATCCATGTATATAGTATAATTATTTGGGTAAAAAACTCTATAGTTTAAGCTATAGAGTTTTTGTGTCTACCTCTCTCTCTTCTTATGACACATTTTTTTAGATAATTGATGGAAATCAAAATTATGATAAGAGAGAAATAGACACAAAAACTCCATAGCTTAAGCTATAGAGTTTTTTATAGCAAAACTCTAATTACTTCATAACATGTATACTTTTATTGATTTGATATTGTGTTTGGCTAATTTTTTTTTTAAGAAAACATGCTTTTGAATAACCTCCATTATTCAACATAATGACCTTTACTGTTGGTTGAAAAATAATTTCTCTTCTACATCCTGGACTGATTTAAAAATCCCTCATGGTACTTTGGAGTTTGTTCACTTACACTCTTTGGAACATTTGGAGTCTGTGATGGTTCTTGGGGTAGTGATCCCAAAAAATTTGCAGATAAAGCAGGAGACAATGAGTCCAAAATAACAGTACCATTACAATGAGAATCAGCAAAAGAAGCTAAACTATCAGCTAAGGCATTCCCTTCCCTCCACACATGATTAATCTTGACTTGCCTAAGTTTCCCAATTTCTAACCTGAAAGATTCCACAATGGAGGAGTAGTGATATGTATCATGTTTATAGGCTCCAGTTAGCAAATTGATAGCATATAGACAGTCAGATTCAATTTCTAAAGAAAGAAAGCCAGCTTCCACTGCCATCTGAACACCCAAAAGAATGCCCCTCAATTCAGCTAGTAAACTATTCCCTTGACCCAAAGCACAAGCAAATCCTTTAACCCAATTACCATCAACATCTCTAACAACCCCACCAGCAAAAATACGACCAAAACCATTGGAAGAATTAATGCATGAACCATCGATATTAAGCTTGAGCCATCCTTGGCAAGGAGGAGACCAACTAACAAGAATTTCTTGCTTATCACTCACGGGCAGATTGGGACCTGCAAGATAAAACCACTCCACAGCTTGTTTTTTAGCAGCAGAAAATATAGCAGAAGGGAGGAAAGGATTGTGTTGAAAGATAACTATTTTTAGAAAAATAATGTTATTTTACTTCAGAAATGAAGTTTAGACTTTAAATTTCGTATTTTCTTTCGATAACGAAAATTGCTTGTGCAACCATTCCCAAAATCACAATTTTTAAGAAGACTGGTCAAATACCTAAACACAACAACTAAAATATGATTCACTTCATCGTTCATAAATTTGTATCTTTTTTTTTCTTTCTATAATCATTTTTTTTAATATAATTTCACTTCATTTGTTACAATTCCAAATTCCTCAATAGTAATACATAACTCCGAATTCGTTAAAAATTGCAATCAAACCTGAAACGAAAGAGATTTAATAAATTACATTTTTTTAATTGTCGAACAATCCAATTTTAAAGTTCAAATAACAAATAATACTGAATTCATCCCAATTAGACTTAAAATGAAAAAGATATGGACACATTCAATCTTTGAGATCAAAGATTGATTTTTTTTTTAAATATAAGATCAAAAGCAAAAAAAAAAGGTAAAAGATTAAATTGTAACTTATAAGAAAAAGGCTAAAGTGCACTTTTGGTCTCATAACTTTTGTTAAGGTCTCAATTAAGTCCCATATCTTCTGCTCAAATTGCAAATTTGGTTTTGTGTTACACTTTTGGTCTCATATATTTGACTCATGTTGCAGAGTTGATCTTATATCTTTTAATCAGGTTGCAGAATTGGTATCATATCTTTGGGTCAAGTACATAATTGATCTGCTTTGGATCAAATGGGAATGACGGTGAAACTTTTTGCAAAGATATGAGACAAATTCTGCAACCTGACCAAGATATGTGAGACGAAAAGTGATACGGACCAATTTTGCAACTTTTTACGAAGTTATGGAACTAAAACTGCAATAAAAAAAGTTATAGGACTAAAAACCAGTGATGTGAAAACCGGACCGGTTGGACCGCTACCCGAAGACACAAGCGAGTTGGTTCAACCATTTGAACCGGAATGATGGTTGGACCGGAAATAACCGGCCAAGAACCGGAAAACCGGGTCCAACCGCTGGACCGGACCGGCGGTTCTCAATTTTTTTTACAAAAAATCATTTTGAGCCTTGTAGGGATCGAACCCATGCCCTTTCTTCACACTCCTAGCACCTTTACCATCCCAACTGTGAGGCTCTATTAGCTTTCTCTTACCAATTGTTTTACTTATCTAATAAATTAATAGATTTAATGCATCTCTTAGACCAAAAAAAAAAATATATAGAGGTTTATATTTAATATATTAAAAATAATTATTTATTGCGTCATCCGGTCCAAACATCCGGTCCGACCGATTCAACCGATCCGACCGTGAACCGAACACTTGTCCGAGTCTTTATCCGGTTCGGTTATGACAACACTGCTAAAAACCTAAAAAAGAGTTATAGAACTTTTTTTTTTCGATCAAGAAAGTTATAGAACCAAAATGCACTTTAAAAAAAAAATATTAAAATTACATCTTGATCAATAAGCTGTCCTGACCCAATTTGAATTTACAGCGCATCCAATACTAAATAATACCCTTTAATAGCACGAGGCCCTAGTTATTTTTCTTAAAAAAAAATACGAGACATGAGCTATTGACCCAAACGAAAGGGGCTTATTTGGGCCGATGTTTCATTAGGGTTTGTACTTCTAGATACTTCGCCTAACTATGCTTATAGCTTATATATGAGGGTTCATACACCTCTCAATCGAAATACCTCGTCCTCCTTCAAATTTTCTTTCGGTAGCCGCGCAGCTTCTGCTCATGATTAGGGTTTCATTTTCACAGTGAGTTCGCTTTTGTCCTTTCATAACTTTTATTTGTTGTTTTAAATTGTGTCCATGAAATTGATTTTCAATCTCTGATGAGATTATACTGCAACAATATGATGGATAAATTCCATGATTCGCTGTATTTAAGTCTCTGATGATTGATTTATCTGCATATCTTATTTTTTTTAGTTGTTTTTAGCTTTTAGACAAAATTATTTTTAAATCATAGCTGAAGAGATGTGATGATTCATATATTGGTCCGTGTTTCTGAATCACCGTGACCGACAATTACTTACCAATTTCTGATCTCTGTTGGCAAAATGTCTTTGTTTTTCGTATCTCCCAAGTGCTTTCAGTTAGAAATAAACGAATTTTGAAAACCTAGTGGCAGTTACTCTGTGATTATTTGCCTTAGTTGCAGTATACGCTATTCCGATCCAGATGGTGAGCGAAAATTTGAGTGTAAATGAGAGTTTCTGCTACTGTTTCTGTTTTTGGTATTTCTTGATGAACTTTTTAAGGTAAACCGGTGCGCTATATATATTTGTTTTTGTAAAAGAAAGAACTAGTGGTACATTGATTTATTTTTTGTTCATTTCTGCTGTGATGAATTTGGAATAAATTCACATGTCAGACTTCAGAGATTTTCAAAATCAATGAGAATGACAATTCTAAATGTACTGAGCAGAAGTTTGATTTATATTTTTCTCTTTCAAATGAAAAAAATGACGGGAGATTTCTCCGAAGTCTCATGCTTGGAAGGGAGCGGATCCATTGTTATCCGCATAGGTCCCAAGTAACCGTCACAAAGTAATGCTCTTCTGGTGTTGAAGGATTATTCCTCCGCCTTGAGCTGTCTCATATTCCATTGCCTTGTGGAGTGGCGTCGCCGCTTTTACTATTTGGGACTGGCCATGAGACGTACACTTCCAACTTGTAACCCGTTTTTTATTATTACTGTAAACTGTGAAGTAAAATCTGCTGAATACATTCGAGTGTAAATGGTGATGATTTAGAATGTTGATACATCATCCATAATAATAGTACTTTTCTGTAGTTTTTTTGTCGTACCTCTACCATATTTGTAAGCTACCGTTGATGTTTCTGTGTTCTTTTTGCTGAGTGCTCTAAACGGGGCTGAGATGAACTTTGCTGAATTCTGACACCTCTTGTATGAGACGAGTCTTTTCTATGGAAGAGACGAGTCTTTGAGCAGAGCTAGCAACCCTCTGAGCCTAAATTCATGTCCCATTTTATCCCTATTTTGATTCCTTTTGTTTTATTTGTTTGCCTTTCAAATATTTGGGTTGCGCCTAATATTGCAATTCTTTGGTCTTGTTTGGTGGGTCAAGGAATCTATCGTTAGGCTATATTGAAGCAATTTTTATGCATGTATATATCACATTATATTCATGTTGTCTGCCTTTAGCTCCGAGCGTCCTTACTTGTTGATAGGATATTTCGGTGACAAGGTAGATACAAAATTTATTTCAGTGTCACCAAAAAGAAATATTAATTCAGTTGTTTAAACCAGACTTGTGTGATATCTTAATGAATTTTGATTTTTCCTATTTAATACTTTCATAACATGATAAGATGTTGAATGATGAAAAAAATCAGACGGATTCCCAATGATATTTTCAATACATGATAATATAACCAGCTACTTCTGACAACATCATATCATTATTAGATAATGCTATTTTGATTACAATTGCTTAGATAATTTCTCGCCATTGTTTATTTCCTCTACATTAAATTGTAGAGGGAGACTCTGGAAAACTGATTCTTTGCAACCGTGCTCTTCCTACCCTCGTTATTTCTTCTTACTCTTGATTTTTTTTTTAAATTTTGTTTTATTGTTTCCATTCCTCTTTTGACGTTATATGTTCTTTTTTTTTTGTCTTGAAAATTTCTGGGCCTGTGATGCAAGAAAAATATTTGCTACTCTTGATGTGTTTATGTACCCACTGATGACATTATTCCACCAAGATCTCTGAGGCCTCTTTATTGTTTAATTATTTGGTTTTTGAGTTCAGTTTGATGGTGGATGGAGACGGGAAGAGTTGAAGTTGAACTATTTAAAAGTATAATAGAATATAATATCCAAAATCTGGTATTTAAATAACTTTCACCCCATATTCATATTAGTTTTTATAAAAAAAGTCACCCCTTATTTTTTTGTAATATTAATTTTTATTATTTTTTTATAAAAAAATAAAATAAAGTTAATTATTTCAAATTTAAATATATTTATTAATTTAAAACAAGAACACCTCATAATTACAACATTAACTAATCAAAGTTTATATAAAACAGAACACCTCCTTGAACTGCATTGAAAAATTGAACTAAAACCTATTTCCATGAAGAGTGTTGAAGCAAGAAAAGCCTCTTACTATTAGTTTAAACTTCAATTGAGATTCATTTAACTCTTTTTTTTTAACTCAATCTAAAGTTCAGAAAAATGCTTTGCTTCATTTTAAAGTCTGTGAATTAATCATCTTACCTTATTTTTCATATATTAAGATACATAATGAACCATAATTGGCAGATCATTTAACCTGGACCAAACTAAAAGAAAATCAGGGATATCAAAAATACCTTTCTAAAGGATTTGTTGATATTTGCAGGACCTGGATCCTCTGCATTTCAACTTTGGTACATTTTCATAAAGTGTAGAGAGAGAATGGAAGAGTTGGAGAGAGAAATTTGGTGAAGTGTGGATCCTATAAATTTTTTCTCTCTCTAACTCTTTCTTTCTCTCTCTAAACTGCACACACTTCACAATGCAGAGGATCCACTCTCATATTTACATGGAAAGCCAGAGTTGGATATTCTTTCGAGAGAGCTCTAAGCCACCCTTTTGTTGCCCAAGCCGGAACTAAATCACACTGATAAATATAATGCCAGATATTTTAGAAGGAAATAGTGAAATATAGTAACAACACAATATATATAACTGGCACAAAGATTCCACAATACGAAAAAGCAGATTCCACCCTTTTTTTTTTGGCTCTCAAAAGCAGTAGACAAACCCAATATCAAGCACCATTTTTTTTATAGTAAGAGGCTTGCAAATGAAAAATAAACTCAGCTATCTGCACAAGATCTTTCTCCAACTTATCTGCAGCTCTCAAGGCTTGCACATCAGGGGTCAATTCCGTTATACCTGAAATGAATTGTTTCAACTCATTTCCATAGCATGCATGAAAAGTGACCACACCAACACCTGCTGACAAAGGATGGCATCTCTTAAGTATTGGATTGAACACTTGCTTCTCTTTAAACGTCAGGCTATTAAAATCAGGCTATTAAAATGTGATAAGGATATTAAAATCACTACCTCGTATACAAACTCTCTCTTGAAAGCAGCAAAAGTAACGAAATGATAAAAAACCAAGATACTACATTAGAACAAAATGAACCAAAATTTGCTCTAGAAACCATTAAAAAACATGTAGAAAAAAAGATAATTCAACATTCGCGTGTCCATTTACTAAGGTCTTTGATTTTGGAACTTTAAGCACTGTTCCAACTTCACAAATTTAACAATAAGTGAGGGGAAGAGATGTCATTCAAGATAAAAAATTTACCTATTCTTTTGTTAGTTTTGATATTTTGGGAAGGAATTATCCTTTTAAATGAATCAGAATAGCTTTTGCAACTACATATCTCTGAGAGAAAGCAAATAAAGGCAATTACTGCTGTATAGAATTTTGACCTGGAAACTGGCAATATTTTGTAACTTATCAAACCTACCATCTAAGTTCTCTAACTTATCACCCAGTAAAAATTTTGACCTGTGCTATTTGATCCACTATCATCATTAAGCTAANGAAAACAAGTAAAGACTAGTCGTGACATTGCTTTCAAACCTCACAGAAAATATACACCACTTGCACCACAAAGCTAGGGACGGCTAATGTAACGGGTGATTTTGTTATTATATGTATGAATATCATTTATCTGATCTAATATTTTCATTCTATCCATATATATTTGATAAATTAATATATGTAATTGTATTTTGTTTAATATTTTATGGGTATTTGAAATATTCGAAAAAAATAAGAATATGAGTAGAATATCTTATTTTATAAATTAAATATATTAAATAATCAGATATCTAATATCCATCAAACAAAATAAACAAGTAATTAGACTAGCACAAATGGTCAATGCTTCCTTATGCATTGTTTTGTGATTTGTTACCAACAAATGTTTGATGTAGCTATTTGACGAACTACACTTTAAAGAGAAGATCCAAGTTCAATACCTATAGTCGACATTGTTGGGAGGGCTCTAACCATATTGTCTTTGAGACCATAATGTGATTAGTCTTCACCTGGACCATTACACGGATAAGCAAGGGTAACCCATTGTTTAACTGAAAAAGAATAATAAATAAAATTATTAATATTTATTTTTAAAATAAAAAGATTAAATATAAAATAACTAAAATATATATATAAATATAATTAATTAAATGTAAAATATATAAAAAAAAATATAAGTAATAGAGTATCAAAAATCAATTACTTTAATTATCCATTCATTTCGAACGAATATAAGATATTTGAAGGTAATATCTGAAAAATATTTAATTTTCACTACTAATATTATATCCGATATCCGCTATCTACTATCTAACATATACCAAATAATTTTTTGGAATGGATATGAATGAATACCTTAGTAATCTTAAAAATTTGAATCCCTACACAATACTACTATATTTTACACTTGAATGTATTCAATTTTAAATCCCCACTTTTGAATTTGCTTTTTAATTCATTAATTAATGGTAAAAGGACTAATTTGATCCCTAAACTTTACACCAACTGTTAATTTCATCCTCAATATTTTTTTTATGTCAATTTAGTTTCTAATATTTTACACTTTAGTCAATTTTATCCTTTAATTAACAACATCCAATTAATTTACGACATACTACATTCTGTCTTACAATTTAGGCAAAACACCCTTTCATGCCCCTAACGTTTGCAGTGATTTTCAATTATGCCCTTAACGTTTCATTTTGTTCAGACATGCCCTCAATGTGCAACCAACGTTTCAATTATGCCCTCAATTTTGACTCANAGAAGTTCATGCCCCTAACGTTTGCAGTGATTTTCAGTTATGCCCTTAACGTTTCATTTTGTTCAGACATGCCCTCAATGTGCAACCAACGTTTCAATTATGCCCTCAATTTTGACTCAATGCACATGTGGCAATTTTTTTTGCTTATGTGTCATTTTTCTTGTTTGACTTGATTACGTGGCATCATGACTGGGCATTCTTATTTATTTTTTTTCCACCTTGGCATGATGACTGGATTTACATTTTTGAACATAAAAATTGAGTAAACTAGCAAATTAGTCACTGGATTTACATTTTTCATCATCTTCATTCATTTTAGTCCCAAATTCTCAAATTAAAATTGTAAAGTGTCCCAAAACACTTCCAAACATTTCAATTTAGTCCTTAAAAGTATTAAAAACCCTAAAACCTAAACTCTAAACCTTAAAACTATAAACCATAAACCCTAAACTCTAAAATTGTAAACCCTAAAACCCTAAACCCTAACAAATCTAATTTGAGCAATTAGGTCCCTCACCCATTCTTATCCAATTATTCTCAATTCCCCCTCTTTTCATCATCTTCATTCATTTTAGTCCCAAATTCTCAAAATAAAATTGTAAAGTGTCCTAAAACTCTTCAAAACATTCCAATTTAGTCCTTAAAAATATTAAAAACCCTAAATCCTAAAATCCTAAACCCTAAACCCCTAAACCCTAAATCCCTAAAACTTAATTTTTTTTAATCTTCATCTTCATCTTCTCAATTTAACATAAATCCCTAATTTTTTTAATCCCTAAACCCCCTAATTTTTTTTTCATCATCACCATTCATCATCTTGGTTGGTTGATCATCCTCATTCATCATCTTCGGTTCATCATCCTCATTCATCATCTTCGTCGGTTCACAAACAAAAATCTATCTACCTGCCATTTTGGGTAAAATCTTCCAAATTAGAAACACAATTAATTAAGCCTTTCAATTCTCTTGTTAATCTTATATATCCTCCTCACCTATGCACCATGGTTGGATTAGATCAAAAGATGATGACTAATGATCCCGTAATCATCATCATTCATCATCCTCAGTTCATGACTACCCCACAAAAAGCTCACACTGTAGTGCCCCACAAACATATTCAGTAGTTTGTGGCTTGCAATCGCAAAATCAATCTTGCTTTTTTAATGTCCTCCTAGTTTCTAACTGCTCGCCTTCTTCTTCCAATGCGTTTTCCACAAACCAACACCACAAGCCACCCACATTTTGATATTTTCATTTTTTGTTTTTACCGTTTCTCCCTCTTTTTCTTTTGTTTATTAGGTTAGGGTTTGTTCTTGCCAGTTTTCTTTGTCTCTGCCTTGGAATCTGCATCTGGTTGCGGCTTTCAACCCCATCTCTCTCGTCTTTCTTTCCTCATTTCCATCGACCTAACTTACGTGTGCTTTCTCTGTTTTTTGGGCTTCTGGGTTTGAAGCTGCAACCATTTCTTCTTTCGATTTAGATTTTTCACTGCTTCAGCTACTGCTCGATTCGATTTGTATTTTTCTGAGCTTCTTCTTGATGCTGCCTCTGCAGCTTATTCTTCGAGTTTCTGCGTGCAGATTTGCTTCTCACTTGTTATTAAAAAAATTAAGTTTTAGGGATTTAGGGTTTAGGGTTTAGAGTTTGGGGTTTAGGGTTTAGAATTTTAGGATTTAGGGTCTTTAATATTTTTAAGGACTAAATTGGAATGTTTTGAAGAGTTTTGGGACACTTTACAATTTTATTTTGAGAATTTGGGACTAAAATGAATGAAGATGATGAAAAATGTAAATCCAGGGACTGATTTGCTAGTTTACTCAATTTTTATGTTCAAAAATGTAAATCCAGTCATCATGCCAAGGTGGAAAAAAAATAAATAAGAATGCCCAATCATGATGCCACATAATCAAGTCAAACAAAAAAAATGACACATAAGCAAAAAAAATTGCCACATGTGCATTGAGTCAAAATTGATGACATAATTGAAACGTTGGTTGCACATTGAGGGCATGTCTGAACAAAATGAAACGTTAAGGGCATAACTGAAAATCACTACAAACGTTAGGGGCATGAAAGGGTGTTTTGCCTACAATTTAAGTTAGGATTTAAGTTTTTTTTATCATTTTTATCTTACATATCCTTAGTCACGTAAATTATGTTGTTGATATTTGGCTAAAGTAAGAGCAAAAGATAAAATTGATTAAAATATGAAACATTGGGGATAAAATTGACAATTAGTGTAAAGTTTGAGGATAAAATTAGTATTTGCCTTAATTAATTGTTATTTGGCTATTTGCGCATGCTTTCTCCCTTCTTTCGTTTCAATTTCCATCCTCGTCCCCTTTTGTTTACACTTTACACACAGCTTGGCCCTATAAACTATAAAGTGATCTGGCTTTTTTTAACTCCCCAGTCCCCACCCATCACTTGAAGCCATGTCGTCTTCCAAAACTTACAAAACTCTATTTAACGAGTACTGTCAACATAATAATTTTTTAATTCTGGATTTCAAAACTATAGAAAGAGGCCTCCCACACCAACGAAGGTTCATATGTTTTATCGAAGTTAATGGTAGAAAATTTGTATCAGACCGTTGCAAGTCTAAGAAACTTGCCGAGCATAATGTGGCATGTAAAGCTCTCAGTGCATTTGTCAATCATTTGCCCCCCCAAAATTTTTGTAATATATAGATTTTACTCAATCTTTTAACATCAAGTCATTGGTAGTCAAAATTTTCTGCAGCTTCATGGCCATGGTTAGATCCCTCTCTATGATAGTTGAGGCTTAGTTTTCTTTTTGGGCCAATAGGTTGCCTTTTCACTTGTGTCTTTTTTTAGTCTAGGTCACTAAACTTAATTTATTTTTGCCCCTAATGCTTATTTAAAGTTCCATTTTGGTCCCTAAATTAATAACCAAAATTCTATTTTGATCCCTAATGCTTACCTAAAGTTCTATTTTAGTCCCTAATATTATTTTGTTTCGCTTTGGTCTTTAATTATTTTTTAAAAAAGTTTCATAATTGGTCCCTAACTCCTACATACTACGCCTAACTATGCTTATAAATTATAATCGAAACCCCTCTTCCTCCTCCAATTTTTCTTTCGGTAGCCGCGGAGCTTTTGCTCATGATTCGGGTTTTATTTTCACAGTGAGTTCGGCATTTCTTCTTTCTTAACCTCTGTTAAGTTTATACGTTGTTTTAAATTGTGTTTATGAAATTGATTTTCAATCTCCGATGAGATTATACTGCAACAATATGATGGATAAATTCCATGATTCGCTGTATTTAAGTTTCTGATGATTGATTTATCTGTATATCTTTTTTTTTAGTTGTTTTTAGCTTTTAGACTAAATTATTTTTAAATAATTGCTGAAGAGATGTGATGATTCATATATTGGCCCGTGTTTCTGAATTACCGTGACCGACAATTACATACCAATTTCTGATCTCTAGTGGCAAACTGTCTTTCTTTTTCGTATCTCCAAAGTGCTTCCAGTGATTAATAAACTGATTTTGAAAACTTAGTGGCAGTAGCTGTGATTAATTGCCTTAGTTGCGGTATACGCTATTCTGATCCAGATGGTGAGCGAAAATTTGAGTATAAATGAGAGTTTCTGCTACTTTTGCTGATTTGTTATTTCGTGATGAACTTTTAAAATAAAAACAGGTGAGATATATAGATTCGTTTTTGTAAAAGAAAAAACTAGTGGTACATTGCTTTATTTTTTTTTTTCTTTTCTGCAGTGATGAATTTGGAATAAATTGACATGTCAGACTTCAGAGATTTTCAAAATCAATGAGAATGACAATTCTAAATTTACTGAGCAGAAGTTTGATTTAGATTTTTCTCAAAGTTTAATTTATATTTGGGACTGGCCATGAGACATACACTTACAAGTTATAACCCGTTTTTCATGATCAATGTAAGCAGTGTGAAGTAAAATCTGCTGAATACATTTGAGTATAAAGGGTAATGAATTAGAATGTTGATACATTATCCATAATAATAGTACTCTACTGTTGTTTTCTTATCCTACCTCTACCATATTTGTAAGCTACCATTGATGGTTCTGTGTTTCTTTTGCTGAGTGCTCTAAACGTGGCTGAGATGAACTTTGCTGAATTCTAACACCTCTTGTATGAGACGAGTCTTTTCTATGGAAGAGACGAGTCTTTGAGCAGAGATAGCAATCCTATGAGCCTAAATTCATGTCCCATTTTATCTCTATTCTGATTCCTTTTCTTTTGTTTGTTTCCCTTTCAAAATATTCGTCTGCATTTAATATTGCAATTCTTTGGTCTTGTTTTGTGGGTCAAGGAATCTATCTATAGGCTATATTGAAGCAATTTTAAGGTAATAATATAGAAATGTCATCTATTTTTGAGCCCTTAAATTGTATATTTTGATATTGAGATTTGTGTAAAATAATGTTATACATTATTTATATATTATTTTAATAATATACATTATTTTACACAAATTTCGAAGTCAAATTATCCAATCCCACAATTAAAAAATAGATAGCTAAAGAAATGGTGTTTTTTTTATACTCACCCCAATTTTTATGCATTTATATATCACATTATTTATATATATATATATATATATTGTTTGCCTTTAGCTTCGAGTATCCTTACTTTTTGATAGGATAATTTGGTGACAACTGACAAGGTTGATATAAATTAAGGGATTATTTCACCTGTGTCCTTAGCACAATGTTAAAAAAATTTATTATGTGTTGAGAATTGAAAAAGTAATAAAATAAAATTATTCATATTTAATGACTTGTTTATTTTCTCAATAACTATGTTATTTTTATTTGATTTATATATATATATATATA
>QANZ01050124.1:4281-33417 GCA_003254925.1 Chamaecrista fasciculata | reverse complement strand
AAAATGATTAAACTATATTATTATTTTATGTTTTTAAAATTATATAATATCTTTTAAAATAATCTTAAATAATTGAATTATTTGAATAAAAATAAAAGGGTAAAATAATCTTAAATAATTGACAATATTCCACTTTGGAACCCTATAGTTTAAAAAGTGACATTCTTATAAGCTATGGTATTCTCTGTTAACAATTTGGTACCTAAAGTTTAATTCGTAGAAAACTAATTTTGGAGCTACTTTGTAATTTTAACCAAGTTTGGGGGATAAAAGGCAATTTTAATGCAAGAAAAAGAAGCTGAAATTACTAAAACACTCAAATATTTAAATCTTTTTAATTTAAAACAGTCCTTAAAAACACAAAATTCTAGAAATATAATTCCTTGACAAAATTTATTTTGTTGGATTTATCGCGGTTCATTCATGAAAACACTTTTGACAAGCTTGACAAGTGAACAACACTCTATTTATTCTAATATTATGGTTGCATGTTACAACAGTATAGATGGAATTTTTTTTTGGTGGAACTGGTAAAACATTTTTGTGGAAGACTTTAACAATGGTCATTTGGTCCAGAGGAAATATCGTATTGGCAGGTAAAAACCTATATCATTTCATCTAGCACTGTTAAACGGGCCAGCCCGCCCCGGCCCGCCACGGGCCTGGACTTAAACGGGCCGGGCCTGCCCGTTTATAAACGGGCAGCAAATATGCTGCCCGGGCCCGCCCCGCAGTGCCCGCGGGTTTAATGGGCTGGCCCGCGGGCCACTGCATTTTTTTTTCCTATTTTTTTGTCTTTTCTTTTGTCTCTGAAAAAAAAATACTCAGAAGTCAGAACAAGTATTACCTTTCACCCCGCAGAATGGCCGACGGATGACGAAGGGCCACTGTTGGCCGACGCACGGCAGTGGACAGTGGTCAGGCGGCGACGTTGGTGCAGGTGCGACGCCGGCAGTGGTGAAGATTGAAGAGAATGGAAGTGAAGAGCAAGCTAGCGGCTGTGTGAGGAAGATGGTAATTGAAAAGTGAAGAGTGTGAGAGTGAGTTAGGGTTAGGTGCGTATGTGTGACTTAGTTAGCAACTTAGCATAGTTTTTTTTTTTTTTTTTTTTCTGGACAAGTGTTNTTTTTTTTTTTTTCTTCTGGACAAGTGTTGGGCTGTGGGCAGTGGGCCTTTTTGTTTCAGTTTTTTTTTAAACGGGCTGCCCGCGGGCAGCCTGGCCCGCAACCGTTTAGCCCGCGGGCTAAACGGGCCGGGCCATTTAGACCCGTTTTTAAATGGGCTTATTTTCATGAGCCCAAGCCCGCCCATTTAGCGGGCGGGCCGATCTGGCCCGTGGGCCTGGGCCCGTTTTAACAGTGCTAATTTCATCTTATCCTAATAAATTGCTGAATTAATGTTATGTCACATTTTCGAATTCATGATCTGATTAATATGTCTGTGGAGCATGAGTTTTGGTGTATTCTATATGACATTAATTACACATGAGAAATATTTAATGTGTTTCACAATTTATTTTTTCTTATGATGGTAGGTTGATAATCTACATTGTCATTATTTCATATTAGTCCATTATTGTGGTGCTTTTCTCTTTTATATGTATTTTACCATTCGTGGGTATCAAAATCTTCATTTGACACATTGTCCATCTGAATGTTGTGACAAATAATTTAGTAGTGTGGCGCTTCTTGATAACCAGCGTAACAAGATGTTGAAACTAACAAATTCCAATATTTGCCTTGCAATTGTGTCAAATTCCCGTATTGATGACCTTCTTATTTCTGTTTATGAAGTTTGGCGTAAATCAGAGACTTTAGATTATGTCGGTGGATGGGAGAGGATTTTATTGGTTGGTCTTGTATCGACTCGATAACAATTTATTTGCTTCTCTAACGACATATGTGTTCTCGCTGACTCTTCCTGCAAAGTCTATGTTAGAGACAATGAGTGTGCTAAGAATTTGTATTACATTGGTCGTGGAATGTTTGCAAGTGAAGGAAATACGTGGTAAATTATCATTTAAGTTTAGTATTAAAGGTTGTGTCAATTATTGTGGATCTTTGACAACTTTCTAAGTTCAATTATAATTTCAGAATATTTTGTTTTCTGTCATTACATATAGCTGAATTATGAGTCATTTTTTTTTGCAAATCAATGGATGCACGTTTTTTTGTCCCCTATATAGTTTCAATTTTTCATGTTTGCACACATAGTAATTAAAATCTATCTTTAATGCATCGTTAATAGATATATATAACGTGTGATCATGGGAATCCACATATAATTGTAATTTTCCTGATTGGACTTTGTATGTGTAGGCTAATTGATAATCAAGATGGCTACTTTGATAATAAAAAACTTTCCTTTTTAATTAAAAGGAGTATAATATATATAATTCGAAGACCCAAGAGTACAAAATTAGAACAAATTGAGAGATAAATTATCCTATAGATTTTATTGAAATATAAAACAAGCAACAATATCAATTCAATATTAAATAATTATCAATTAAAAAATACAAAAATTAATCATAAGATGTTTAATTAAATATTATATATATTTTATTTTAATAAGAAACAAGCAACGACACTAATTTATTATTAATTAATCATCATTTTAACATACTATAACATTTTAATGTCACATAATAGTTCATAAAATAATACTCTGAAAAAAAAATCATAGAACAATGAACAAAACAAATCGCAGAACATAACCCGTGCATCGCACGGGTCCAAACCTAGTTTAACTAATAACTAGAAATTTTGTCCCTTCTTCTCTCAGCTTCCCTTCCCTTCCCATCCCTCCATGATTCAGTGAGCTTTGCCAGCGCAGCCATGGAAGACCCCTTCTCCCTCAATGCAGCCTCTGCTTGAATCTTTAAAACCCTAATTCGCTCCCTAACTAACTCACCCTTCTCCGATTCCATCAACTCCTTCACTCGCTCTTCCACCTCCTCCGCCTTCACCATCCCACTCTCTTCTTCTACCTCTTTCATCCACAACGCAATCTTCATCTCCTTCACCATCACCACCCTATTGAACCTTTGTTCCGCGTACAGGGGCCACGCCAACATCGGCACTCCCGCACTCACTGATTCCAACACCGAGTTCCACCCGCAATGAGTCACAAACCCACCCACTGAACCATGGTTCAACACTGAAACTTGTGGGGCCCACTTCTTCACCACCATCCCTCTTTCTTCTGTTCTTTTCAAGAACCCCTCCGGTAGCAGAATCTCCAGATCTGGATCGTCTTGTGATGTTGCAGCTAGGTTTTGGAGGTTTTCTAACGCCGGACTGCGTATTACCCATAAGAATCTCTGCTTACTTTTCTCGAGTCCGTAAGCTATTTGATGCAATTGCTGTTTCGAGAAAACGCCCAAACTCCCGAAACATAAGAACACGACACTTCGATTGGGTTGCGAATCGAGCCATTTCAAACAATCGTGAGAGGATTTTGATTCGGAATAAACAATCAATGGACCGATTGGGTAAATCGGCGGGGTTTTACCGTTTGGTATACATAGACCGTCAGAAATCGCTTTTAGGGATCTAGATTCTAGGGCTTCAAACGTGTTCACAATGATTCCATTAGTCTTGGATGCGGCAATTGAAGAATCCACCAAGCCTTGGTAAGCCAAATCGTTTCGTTCAAGCAACGGTTTCGGCATGTTAGAAGTGGCCATCGGAGGATTTCCCGGAATGTGGAGATCGGTGTTGAGTTCTTTCAAGCTCTTCTTAATAGTGCGGTGGAGAGTCGGGAGGTATAAAAAGGAGGCGAGGCTAGCAGCGGCGCTGGGAAAGAAGCAATAAGAAGGGATATTGTTGAAGGAAGAAGAAGAAACAAGAGAGAGAGCTTGGAAGCAAAAGAGATCGGCGACAAAAGCGCGAACAACGTAGTTTTGGGAGATGGACAATAGAGAATGAAGAACATTGGGGTTGTTGAGACGAAGGAGCTCGAACATGAGGGATTCATGGTTAGGGGTGGAGGAGAGAAGTGAGGGAGGAAGAGAGATTTGAGGAAGGTTGTGGAAGATGATGGAAGGGTTGTTGATGGTGGTGGAGACGGAGGCAATGTAGGCGGAAGTGGAAACGACGTCGTACGGAGGGGTGGTGATGAGGATGTGAATTGAAAGAGGATGATGATGAGTGAGGATGAACTTGGCTAGCTCCACCATGGAAACTAGGTGGCCTATTGCGGCAGAAGGGTATAGTACTATTGCTTCTTGCTTTTCTTCGTCGTGCTTATTATTAGTCATGTTTCTAATTTAATTTCTTCTTGCCTTGCGTTGTTTTTTTCAGTGAAGGAGAGAATAAGGAAATGAATGAATGAACAAGTGATGGAAAATTTAGAAGAAGATCGAAGAAGGTGAGAGCATTTCATAGAATTAATGCTGGTCCACCAAATAAGGTAGGTAGATAGCATATGCATGCAGAATTGTAGATAAAACTCTCACATCATTTTTTTTTGGTAAGCACTCTCGCATCATTTTTAGAGTAACTAATAATTCAATTCTTGAAAATTATTAAGTACTTGACCATTCGATTTTTAAAAGATTTAAATATACAATTTAATTTTTAAAAGATTAAAATGATACATTCTTTAATTTTTAAAAGATTGAAAAGGTATATTATTTAGTTTATAAAAATAATTGTTTTGAAATTAATTTATATATTTTAATATTTTAGAGATGAGTTATCCGTTCAATTATTTTTTGAAGAACGAATTATTAATTTATTCTTATTTTTATCATTGGAATGTATTAATTTGATTCCATCATGTTTCTTCTTCCCTTGCGTCTTTTTTCACTAAAGGAGAGAGCAAGGGAATGAATGAATGAACAAGTGATGAAAAATGTAAAAGAAGAAGATGGTGAGAGAGCATTACCATTTCGCAGAATTAATGATGCGCCACAAAAGATGGTAGGTAGATAGCATATGCATGCATAAAGAATTGTAGATACACACGCATTTCATTTTTTTTGTTAGGCTAAAGTGCACTTTCGATCCTATAATTTTGGTAAAGTTCTTAATTTAGTCTCATAATTTTTTTTGTTGCAATTTTAGTCCCATAACTTTTGAAAATGTCTCAGCGTTGGTCTCAAGTTTTGCTCACCGTTGTTCACTGTTGTTCATTGCCATTCGCCGTCATTCACTATCATGCACTATTGGTCATCATCGTTCATCATCACTCATCACTGTTTGATGAATCGGAGTTGGAGGGGGTTATATTTACTAATGAAGGCAACAACAATAGTGGAGGACAAAATGAAGTTGATCTTTAGATGACTTTTTTGCTAGATTCTTCAGAAAATATTCTGCTTGTTTACTTATAAATGCCTATTAGATTCTAGTACATATTTTGATAATGCATAGAAAGAATACTCCATTAATAATTTTTTAAATATGAAGTACGAATATACATATATATATATATATATGACATCATTTGCAATTTTTAAATTTTTTATTAGTATTTATGAATTTCTAATTATTTTTATTTTGTCTCTTCTTAAAATTATAATATATTATACTATATATATGCCGTGTCGTGCTCTGTAAAATTAAAAATTTAACATGTTCATGTGTCTATATTCATATCGTGTCTCGTGTCCATGTTTGTATCTATGCTTCCTAGAGAGGTTAACTTTTTTTAACCGGAGGGTTGAGAAGATGCGAGTGAACGAACAAGTCAAGACACAAAATGAAAAGTAGATAGAAGATGTAGAATTGCAGATACACGTATTTAATTTCCTTTTCTTCTTTTGATTTTGCATATGCCAAAATACACAAATTCCTCTTAAATGGGTTATTCAAAATTTGTAAATTTTTATAAATTAATTGTTTGTTTCACCTTTAGTATTTTTAAATTTCAGTTTATTTAAGTACTAATATTAGTTAAATTAAGAATAAATATTTAATTTATTAATAATATGATTGAAATATTTAATTAAATTTAATAAGTTGTTTGTAAATAGTGATAGATTCATTTTAGTCATAAAGAGAATGAATATAAAACAGTAACATTATTAATACCAGAATGTATTAATTTTTTTAATATAAAATTTATAATTAATTGAATTACAAATTAACTTAAATTATAAAATATGAAAATTATATTTAAAATTTTTTATTAAAAATTGTTGTAAACATCAAGACTAAAATTAAAAAAAAAATTTTAAAGAAAAGAACTCATAATGTAATAAGACAAACTAGATGTTTATTGGTCAAAATGAACATACTCAGGGTCAGTTCGTTTCCGTTTTTTTTTAAATTTGTTTTGATTATAATCATGGTTTGATTATAATCAAATTTGATTATTTTTGTAGTGGTGTTTGGNTTACAAATTTCATCTGGGATCCCTTCCTTCTCCAAGTTGCTGCCACCGTCTTCCTCACCGGAGCCATCACCGTCTTCCTCTTCTGAAGAGAGACAAGAGAGAGAGGGGGGAAGAGAGACGAGAGAGAGGAAGAAGAAATATAAGAATGGCTAAAATAACAATTTGATTCATAAATAATTTGGGCAAAATAACATTTTAGCCCAAGACAATAATGAGTATTTACAATATGGCCTAATATTGAGATCAATGACCATTTTGCCCTTGTGATGGGTGATTGATTGTATTAGAGTATAGGTAATTATAGGTATATATATAGGGGTATAAGTGTAATTGAGTGTGTTTGATTATTTAAAAATCATGATTATAATTGAATCAGGAAAAAAACGTAAACGAACATGTTTATTATGATTATAATCAAAACGGAAACGAACTGGGCCTCATTTTAAACATGTATGCAAGCGATCTCTTGAACTAACCAACAAGTTATTATTATTATTATTTTTTCTTGATACACAGAGCGAGAAAACAAGACAAAATTCTAGGTTAGGTTTAGTAAAGAAAAAAATTGGTCTAAATGAAAATGCACACACTGATTTTTGAACTTTATTTTTTAATAATAGGTTAGTCCAAGTGGTTAGTAGTTTGGTATTACTTAAGTTTTATATTTCTAGCCAAAAAAATAAAAGTAAAGTTTTATATTTGAGACTTTGTAAATATAGTTATTTTCTTTAAGGGTGTGTTTGGATTGGGGAGATTGGGGGAGAAGGGGAGGGGAGGGGGGAAATTAGAGAATTCTCCCCTTGTTTGGGGAGAGAGATAATGAAAAAGGAGAGGAAGGAGGGTGAGGGAGGATTTAAATTGTAGTGTAAATTTGAAATACTCCAATTTGGGTATTTCAGAGGATTTTAGAACTCTCTCCTTTTTTTGTAACAATTTTTAATTTAAATAGTCATTATGGTCTTCAAACTTTGAGGTTAGTTTCATTTTGGTCCTCTAGTTATTTTTTATTCTGTTTTGGTCCTCAAATTATGGGATTATTTTGGTCCTCAAACTAATCTTTGTTTCTTTTGATTCTCAAACTTTTTTTTGTTTTATTTTGGTTCTCAAACTATTTTTTATTTTATTTTGGTCCTCAAACTATTTCTTATTCCATTTTGGTCCTCTAAATATTTTTTTGTTTTGGTTCTCAAACTATTTTTTTGTTTTGGACCCGCGTCAAAAAATTTGGCTCGGGCCAGGTCGGTTGGGAAAAATTGGCCCGAGCCGACCCGGTAAAAAAAAATCGACTCGAGCCGGCACTGTCGAAAAAATTCGACATGGGCCCGCCCGATTGGAAAAATTTGTCTCGGGCCGGCCCGGTCGAAAAAATTTGTCTTGAGCCTGCCCGATCGGAAAAATTCAGCTCGGGCCGGCCAAGTAAAAAAAAAAGGGTTCGAGCCGGCCTGGTCGAAAAAAATTGGCTCAGTCTGTCGCGGTTTGAAAAATTGGGTCGAGTCGGCCTGGTCAAAAAATTAGGCTTGAGTCGGCCCGGTCAAAAAATTTTGGCTTTTTTCCTGCGAGGATCCTTCCGCACTCAAGTTGACATAGGATTGAGAACAAGGGGATGAATAAATTAAACAAGTCAACACACAAAATGAAGAAGTATCGGAAAACTTATACACTGTAGAATGTCAGAACACGACCATATAACACAATGCTGGGCCACGATGAAGAGTAGATAGAAGATACAGAATTGCAGATACATGCATTTAATTTCATTTTCTTTTTCAGGCCAAAAAACAATTTCATTTTATTTTTTCTTTTTTAACAAAATACAAAAATTCCTCTTAAATAATGGATTGCTCTAAATTTTTTCTTTTTTTTGGGTCTGAAGGGTTGTTCTAAACTTGTAATTTTAAATTTCAGTTGAAAAGTGATATATTAATGGTTTCTTCTATATTATATTTAAATTTCATCAGTTCATTTAAGTATTAATATTATTTAAATTAAGAATAAAGATTCAATTAATTAATTACATTATTAGAGGGTAAGTCAAGTAGTCAACCGAACAAAGGGCCTGTTTGGGATAGGGGTAACTTTACAATTTTTCAATATAATATGATATTGATTTACGAAAAAAAAATATAATATGATATTGGAGAGATATATTGATAATATAATATAATGATAAAATAGTATTTCAATGGTACTTTAAAGTTGTATAGGGATAAAAATGATAATTTATAATTAAATGAAATTTAAGTAATCGTTTGTGGTTTTAATGAAATAGAATGATATTGAAATCTGGGCTATTGGAGAATAATTAAGTATTGGAGATTGGAATAGTTTTATGATTATATTGGAGGAGAGGTCAAAACCTAAGTGACAGGGACTAAATTGTATATTTTATACAATTATTCTTTTAATTAAATTAATATAAATTATATATAGGCAAAATTATTGTTGGTACCTCCAACGTATGGGGTCATTTTCAGTCATACCTCCAACGTTTTTTTTTTTCAATTATACCCATAACGTTTCACATTTGAGTCAATTATACCCCAACCCCTAACTAATTACAGAATAGTCCATGTTTGGCATCTTTAACAAATAGGTCCTTAGAAGCCATTAACAACCGTCCTTCTCTTACCATAAAACATCACCACTACACTTTGTCGTTGTCGTCCACTCTATCCTCATTTTCGTCGACATGGTCCTTCTCGTCGTCGTCCTTAGCTTCCTAATCTCCTCTAAATTACATCGTTCTCATCCCTTACAATCGCATCTCTCATCCATCTTCTCTATTTTGCCTCTCTCTCCAAAGAAGTTTTGAAGTTACTTTACTTCTCAATTTCAATGATCAAGACGGCATCGCCACCGGAGATTGTGTTAACGTTGGGAGTTAAAGCTATTGGTATTTTTGCTTGATTTCTCTATATTCACCGGCGAGTTTGTGTATGGTTGCTAGAACTGTGAAAAACATAGAGGGAGAGGTTTTTCTAGTTTCTCAATTTCAGAGACTAGTTCGCTAAAGATGACAAACATTTTGGATTGTTTTGCAATTAGTTAGGGACTTGTGTGAAAGAAAACTCTTGAGAAAATGAAGGATTTCTAAATAGTGGAAACTTAAGGACCTTAAAACAAAAAAATGCTAGGTTGAGGTATAATTGACTCAAATGTGAAACCTTGGGGATATAATTGACCAAAACAAAACGTTGGAGGTATAATTGAAAATGACCACATACGTTGGGGGTACCAACAATAGTTTCTTATTTTTCTCTTTTGGTGAATTTCTCTATTTCTTCGTTGCCTCTTTGTTGAGAACTGTTGTGAAATCTATGAAGCATGGACACTGACACGAACACGAGATACGATACGGGCACACCGATATATCAAATTCTTAAACTTACATGACACGACACGGCATAAATTTAAATACATAAATAATTAAAAATGCATAAATTTTGATGAAAACTTTAAAATTATAATATATATTCATAATATATGTCATATGTGTCATTATTTTTTATTGTTTGTCATATTAAAGTCACGAAAAATTTATTTTATATTTTGAAATCTATTAATAAGTGTCGTGTGGATGTCGTACGGGTGTCTGACACGAACACGTGTCTGACACAGCGACACGCCCTCAAAATGAAGTGTCCATGCTTCCTAGTGTGATATGTCTTTATGCTACCATCGTGTGCAAGTGAAAATTGAGTGGACTCTCAAAACTCAACTTGATGGATGAGATGAGATGATGTTGTAATGAGATGAGAATGATGGATTGGTGTTTGGATGAATTGAGAGAAAATGATGTTAAATAGGTTGTGAAATCATATAAAAGGGTATATAATGATTGTGGTTGGTTGAAATAAGTTTATGGAATTTTTTAATTTGTATAGGGGTATAAATGATAAGAAATAATGAAATGAGATGAAGATAATGAGATGAGATAATAGGTGTTTGGGTGTGGTTTGAATTGAATGATATTGAGATGAGATGATCTTAAAAAGCGTGAGGATGAGATTTTTTGGATAATGGTTTTTGGTCCATCTCATTGGATGAGATGATGAGCCAAAATAAAATAACATTAGAATTATTTTAAGAATTCAATTTGGTCTATAACTTTGTATCGATCCAATAAATCGATCATTAAGATGTGTAAATTATAACTCGGGGCCCATAGAAAATCTCAGCCATCAATAATTGGATCTATTTATGAAATTCAACGACATAAAAATAATAAACAATAGTTTGGGGACCAGAATGCAAATAGCATGAAAATTATTGTAAACGTACAATTTGGTCCATAACTTTGTATCGATCCAATGAATCGGTCCATAACTAATCTCATAGTTTGGTAAGCAAAACAAAACCAGAAATAGTTTTATTACCGAAACAAAACTAATCCCATAGATTATGGATCAGACTGGCAACAATGCCAACAAATGGGAAGATAAAAAATTATTTAACTCTTTTTAATTTTTACACAGAACTTTGTAAGATATATTAAAAAAATGTAGGGATTGAATTGTATAATAGTTAAAAACATATAGGAATGTTGCAGTTTGAACTCGAAAATATAACAAATATTTTGCGGACCAAAATGCAACTCATCTCGTAGTTTGAGTAAAAAATCTAACCAGAAATAATTTTGTGACCGAAGCGAACTGGTCCCATAGTTTGAGGACCAGACTATCAACAAAAGTGAATATAATTATTTTTTTTCAATTTTTTATTTTATTTTTTTTAAAAAAATGATATAACAGGACTAGAAGAAGATTGTACCTTAAAAAAATTTCTGAATTCAATTATATATTTTATATATATATTAGTATGTTTTGCATGTCCTAACAGATTATTTAAATTATATAATTATTATAATTTATAAAATTAAAAAATAAAATTGTTATTTTATTATATTTTATAATAAAATTTAGTTTTAATAGTTTTATTTTATTTTAATTGTAATTTTTCATTTGAAGTTGTGAGAAGTTGGTTAAATTTAGTCACCACACTCTCTTCCATTATATAATCCACATATTTATTTTTTTGTTATTTGTAATTTTTAATTAAGTAATAGATATAGCTGGAATCAAATTAGAAACTCTATAGAAAAGCCAAAAATAAAAAAGAGTGAAATATGAGGAGACTCCAAATTGAACAAAAAACACAAAGAGAAACAAAAGTAGAAGGAGGCATCTTTGGCCTGAGCTTCTCACAAAGGTGAGGCATATCCGAATTTTTATAATGTTGATTTGTAATTAATTGACATAATTTATCCTGACACTACTCTTTCCAGCAATCATCTGTGGTGGGCAGGGTAGGCTTCATTGAATGTTTGAAACCAATTAAGCCCATTCTATCGCAATTAAACTTGGATTTCAAGAATCTATATGTCTAATTCAGGCCAAAAAAAAAAGAATCTATATATAAATATATGTCTAATGCTAATGCCTTATATTAATTTCATATTTCATTAAGTGTGGTTTCATTGATAGTGTATATAAATGTTCCAGCTCAATATTGAAGCCCGATCTTATTCATTAGACTCCAATGATAAATGCATATGCATTCCATGGTCTTGCCATAAAATCAAATGAGATGTTTGAGAATATAGTATCTTGTGGGATAAAATCGGACAAGATAGGAAAAAACATCATTTTTTTTTTTGGTAAACCAAAGGGGCTTAACAGCCGAAACAAAAGCAATAAAAAGACTACACTCCCCTGGGCAACGCCGTGCCCATGCGATCCTCCAAAAGGACAAGTCTCACACTCTCCGGCGGATTAGCTCAAATCTCCTTCCTATGACCCAAGTCGAAGCCCATACCGGCCAGAAGATCAGCAGCCCGGTTACCTTCCCTCAACACATGACAGAAACGCACGAACCAGTTTCTGTTTAGCATCGAAGAAACAAAGCTTCTGACAATTCCCCCCTTGTTGCAACCCACTTTTTCATTCTTTTGCAGGATTCTCACCGCCAACGCCGAATCCGCCTCAACGATGACTCTTCTAAACCCCAGCGACCAGGCAAGCTCTAAGCCATCGCAGATGCCCCAGATCTCAGCATCTAACACGCTACAAACCCCAAGGAATCTCGAAAACCCTCCTTTCCAAAGGCCATCAGAATCCCTCACAAAACCACCACAGGCTGCCAAGCCAGAAGCTTTCTTGACAGCCCCGTCGGAGTTGACCTTCACCCACTCTTCCGGCGGAGGCATCCTCCTAATCAGAAGGTCCTCCTTCCTCGGAGTCACAGATATGTTGCTGGGAAGAATCTCCTTAGCATCAATGATCCAATCAACCCACTTGCTGATAATTTCCTCTGGATTAGCAGGGAAGGTGCCATCTTCAGAAAAAGCTCTTTTATTTCTCCACTTCCATAATAACCAACAGGTGACAGCAAAGGTCACGCTCCAGCGTCTCCCCACAACACTATGAGGTAAGTTGGCAATTAGCCAATCTTTCAGATCTATGTTGAAGAAAGCAGATCTCAAATTCAGAGGTAAGATACTTTCTCAAACATCCACAGCATGTCTGCAATCTCTGAGAACATGTAAAATAGACTCAAGCTGAATGATACAAGTAGGACACATGGGGCTACATCCACTCCAGACAGCCTTCCTCTCATTAGTACACAATCTACCATACCCTACAAGCCACAAAAAATATTTAATTCTCTCCAAACCCTTCCATCTCCAAATGACCTTCCAAAAATCATCCTTCAAGCCAAGTTTATCATTCATGAGGCCTCTATAGCAAGACTTCACAGAGAACTCACCAGAAGTAGTATTCCCCCATCTAATAGAGTTAGGAAAATCTATAGCAGGAGGATGGATACCATAAAGAACAACAAGGATATCATTCAGGAGTAAACAACTGACCAAATTGAAGTCCCACTCCCCCGACTCATCCACCATCTCAGCCACACCGATGTCCCAATTATCAATAAGACTAGGATTCAAAACATAGTCAGCAAGGATAGTAGATTCATTCACCCACCTGTCCTTCCAAAATCTAACACCCACACCATTGCCAATACCCATATAGCAAGAATTAGCAAAAGGATTCCAAAGAGAAATCAGATCAGACCATAAATTGAAGGGGTTATTTCCAGAGGGAGTATCAAGGGAAAAATTATTACCTTTGTTGTACCTGTGCATCAACACCTCCCGCCAAAGGCCTTTGTTCTTAGTGACCAATCTCCAAATCATTTTAGACAAGAAAGCGTCATTAACACTACCCAAAATCCTGAGACCAATCCCACCGCAAGCCTTATCCTTAATCAGCTCCTTTCACCCCACCGGATGGACTTTTCGCTCATTTAAGTCATGACCCCAAATAAAGGCTCTCTCATGCTTCTCAATCTGATCAGTCTTGGGAATTTTAGAGATCATCATAGGGTACACCGGAATAGCATTCAGCACAGACTTTGTGAAAACCGTCCTTCCAGCAAGACTGAGACATCTCCTCTTCCACCCAGACAATCTTCTCTTCACTTTTTCCAAAACAAAACCATAGCTTCTGATTCTGGAGCAGTTCTGCAAGAGGGGAATACCCAAATACAAACCCAAGTCCTCCTTCTCACAAATATTAAGAATATTAGAGACCTCACTTCTTAGATCATTACTAGTATTAGGAGAGAAATAAATACTAGACTTGAGATCACTAACCTTCTGCCCTGAACAATTGCAGAATAGGTCCAGGCACATTCTCATGACAACCGCCTGCTCAACAGAGGTCTCACCAAACAAGATAAGATCATCAGCAAACATCAAGTGAGTCACCTCAGGGCCATTTCTGCCCACTTTAATTGATTTCCATTGGCTGTTCTGAACTGTGCTGGTAATTATATGGGCAAGCTTCTCCATACCCAAGACAAATAGATAAGGAGAAATAGGATCCCCTTGTCTAAGCCCTCTAGAAGGCATAAAGGCCTCTGAAAGGCCACCATTCCACAAAATGCGAGTAGAGACAGTAGAGAAACAATCCACCACCACCTTCCTGAAATTCTCAGGAACACAAATTTCCTTCAAAACATTCTCCAAAAAGTCCCACCCCATGCGGTCATAGGCTTTCTCCAAATTGATCTTGATAGCAAAAAAAGACTTCTTACCCTTAATCCTGTTCATAATATGGAACAACTCTTTAGCCACCACAATATTATCTTGGATATGCCTTACAGGGACAAAACTAGCCTGGGACGGGGAGATCAAACTAGAAAGGAAAGGTTTAAGTCTATTCATAGCCACCTTAGAGACACATTTGTAAATAACGTTGCACAACGATATAGGCCTAAATTGAGAAATCACCTCCGGCTTCTCAATTTTAGGGATAAGAACAAGCACAATTTTATTAATCTCACCCAAGTCAAGGTCCCCAGCAAAGACCCTTTTCACCAAGGTACAAACACTCTGCCCCACTTCATCCCACTGTTTATGGAAAAAACAAGCAGAGAAACCGTCCTCTCCCGGGGCTTTGTCCCCCCCCCAATAGAGAACATAGCATGCTTTACCTCTTCATCGGACACATGCTTCATAAGAGCTTCTTGATCCAAATCTGTGAGTTGATTAAAGCCCCCAAAGATATCATTATAATCCCCAATGTGATATCAGAAGAAAAGAGGTTTCTAAAAAAATCCACAGCCATCTCCTTGAGTTTAGAGTGATCCTCCTCCCACTCCCCATCTTCCTTCTTGAGCATCTCAATCTTGCTTCTTCTCCTTCTGGTAATCATTCTCACATGATAGTACTTAGTATTCCTATCCCCATCATTAATCCAATCCGTTCTAGACTTTTGGTGCCAGTGGATTTCCTCATGCTTTAAAAGTAAGTCCAGCTCCTTTTGAAGGTCCATCTCAAGGAAGTGAAGGTAATCAGCCTCCCCTCTATCCCTAGGAATCTTCTTAATACCCCCTAATCTTTTCAATAAACTTCTCTTTCTACCCTTGAGCTCACCAAAGACCTTCCAATTCCAATCAGAAAGAGAAACAGAAAGGTATTTCAAAGCCTCATGCGTCTTCTTATCTCTCTTCCAACCTTCCCTGATCACATCTCTGAATCCCGGGTGGGAAAACCACATCTTTTCGAAACGGAAAGGACGAGAACCAATATGGCGTTTGATCCCATCAACACACACCAACAGCGGATTATGATCCGAGGTACCAATTCTAGGCAAAACCTTCACAATGCCCTCTTGAAAGCTCAACCTCCACTCGGAGTTGCAAGACCCTCTATCCAGCTTCTCAAACAAACGATCATAGCCTCTAGTCTCAGGCCCCTTCAAAGTAAAAATAGGCCCACAAGAATCAATTTCAATGAGACCACAATCATTGATCCTCTTCTCAAACAAATGACATCTCCTCGGATTTACCTGGGCACCCCCAAACTTCTCAGTAGCATTTCTGAAATCATTAAAGTCACCAACTATGAGCCATTTATCAACAATGGTGTGACTTAAAGTTTCAAGCTTCCCCCACAAATCTCTTTTCAACTCCTCATTAGGGCTAGCATAGACAAACGTACACAGCCAACAAACCCCACCACGATATCTCACTTCCACATGACAAAATTGGAGATCCTCCTCGATGATTTTAATACTAATCATCCCATCCTTCCAGGCCATCCAAATACCCCCCGAAAAGCCAACCCCAGGGATCGCATGAAAATGGTCAAAACCGATCCTTCTACAGATCCCCTCCGCTCTAGAAACTGCCACTCTAGTTTCCAACAAAACCACAAAATCAGGTTTGACATCATTCACTAGAAGCTTAGCACTTCTACTAAAGGAATCACTTCCTGCACCCCTGCAATTCCACACAATAAACTTCCTATCCATAAGGAAACAGAGGCAAAGAAACAAAAACAGCACATCAATCAATAGTCATCCCCACCCCTAAACCCAATGAAGGTTGTAGGGGGTTCAAACTACTAGTACCGGTCTCAGTATCCACATCATTCATCTTATTCACAATATCATCAGGTGGTTTTTCCTTCACACCCACCTCACCCCTCGGGGTCCCGCTCTTAACAGGAGTTTTCCCCATCCCTAAAGGAATGGGATCCCCCCTGTCAACTCTTCTATAATTGAACTTGTACTCAAATAGATCCCTATTCTCATTAGCAAATTTATTGTCCCTTGGGAAAGTCATCCTCCTGGCATTGTTTTCCCCCACTATAGCCTTCTCCTTCAGAGCTTCTCCCTTATAAGCACGATTAGAGTCAAAATGAGGCACCCTATTATGCAAATCTGAAGCTTTCAAACCCCCCTTGAGGTGCTTCTCCACTCTTGTCTCACTTCTCATCTCAGGAATCTGGGGAGCCACTGCTTCCTCCATAACATCAGCAACATCACCTATTTCCTCTCCCTCATCCTCCATCAAGCCAGCAAACCTGGACCCATGAGACTTCCCACTAGCTGTATTACTGCTTTGAGTACCCTGTGGAGGCCCCTTAGTGGCAACAGGGGGCTTCCTTCTGTTCTTCTTCACCATAGTCCAAGGCCCAAACACGTCCCCTACACTATCTTCCTTCTTCACTTCAGCATTGTTACTCTCATTTAGGTTCGCCTCCTCAGCTACTCTCTTATCTGAACAGTTAGAACAAACATGCCCAAACTTACCACAAAAGAAACAAAGAGAATGCAACCCCTCATACTCCACCCTAAGCTCCCTGCCCTTAATAATGTAGACCGGGAGCTAAGGTTTGCTCAAGTCCACTTCAACACACATCCTAGCAAACTTCCCGCTGCTCAACTAAGTCGTGTTCATGTCAACCTTGACGGCCTTCCCAATTCTATTACCAAACACTTCCAGCACTTTAACATCATAATATTGGATTGGTAAATCAGGAAACCTCACCCAAACCAACAATCTTTCCACAGAAGCACTCCAAGGATTAAATTCACTATCCCAAGTCCTCACCATCAAGTAGTGATCATAAATCATCCAAGGCAAAATCATAGTCCTTCTCATCAGTAAAATCATAGTCCTTCTCATCAGTAAAAGTAGCAACAAAGAAGTCATTAGGAATATCTACCACAGTCACAATACCATTCCTAGCCCACATCTTTTGAACCTTACTTTCCAAAGCTTTAAGACTAATCATCCTACCCAAAAGCTTAACAATTAAGGATCTCTTAAAAGGATTATTAATTCTTCTTTCTTCCTTCTCAGTAAACAAAAACTCAGGTACAGAAATAGGCCCCCTAACATGTTCAACAATATTGCAAGTACTTTCATAATAATCAGTATAATAATCATCAGTATCCGAAGTATCCCTGCCAATAGACTTACCATCCTCACTCACAGAGTCATCTTCATTCCAATTTTTCTGAGAGTGGCTTCCAGTTAAAGCCTCTCAGTACGAATTGCAACCTCCCGCTGCCACTGGATCCGCTATTGTCTCCAATTCCTCATGCACAATCGGACCTGATTTGTCCCCTGAGAAATCTCCCTCTGAATCATTCGCCTTCTTCTTACTTCTAGTTAGCAGATCATCTTCCTCAGCAGATCGGACTTCGCCAGAATCGTGCCGGTTCGCCTCTCACCAGAGATTGCCGCCATCATGATTTCCCCAAACGGCGACGCTGCGTTGATGCCCGTTAGAGTTCCGCCTGAAGAGAGGGTTGCCTTCGCGTTTCGCTTCCTTCCGCCTGAAGAGACGGCGGTGCTGCGTCGAGTTCCATGGGGGTTCCGTCGCGTCGCGTGCGCTGTGTCGCGTTTCGCTTCTGGTTCCGTCGCGTGCGTTGCGTCGCATTTCTCTTGTGGTTCCGTCGCGTGCGCTGCGTTCACCGTCAGGTTTCGTTCCGTTGCGTTCACCTGCCGTAGAGCTTCGTCGCGTTCGCTGCGTGAAGAACTACAGAATAGGTGCACTGCGTACCTTCTTGTCAAAGCATCATTTTCGTCCCCAAACTTTACACTTGTTGTCAATTCCGTCCCCAATCATTTTTTGCGGTCAATTTCATCCCCAATCTTTCACATTTTGGTCAATTTTATCTTTTGCTCTTACTTTAGCCAAATATTAACGACAGAATCTATGTGGCTAACGATATATGATGTAAAATTGATAGAAAAAGAAATTCAAATCCTAACTCAGATTGAAAAACAAGATGCGGTCTGTCGTTAATTTATTAAAAGAAATTCGTCAAAGGATAAAATTGACGAAAATGTAAAAGATTGAGGACGAAATCGATAGCAAAAATAGATTGGGGATGAAATTGACAGTTGATGTAAAGTTTGGAGGACAAAATTAGTACTTTTGCCAGTAATCTTTTCTTGCCTTGTAAATGAAGGGCTTCATTATTTTAAACTATTGACCAATGAATATCTTTTTTTTTTTTTTTTTTTTATCGAGCAACCAATGAATATCAAATTGATCTTCTTGAATGATATAGGCTTATAAATGAGGCTTTTGATAGGTTTTGCCAAGTTCATGAAAATACAGAACTGGCTAAATGGGCTGCAAAAAAGCTCTTCATGATACAGCTGCCATAACATCCTTGTTAGCTATCCATTGCATACACCAATGCTTCAGCTAATCTATTACAATTAAACTACCAGAAATAAAAGCTGCAAGAGTGCACGACAAATATATGAAATAAAATATAATTTAAAAAAAAATTAATAACAAAAAATGAAATACATATTAAATTTTTGTGATTATTCAAGTAACTTTTTTACATTACTATCTATAAAAAAAGATAAAAATAATTAAATATTTATAAATTGTATGATAATATGTGTAAATTAATAAAAAATAATAATTTTTCCATTATAAAAAAAAGTGATCAAAAAGTAAATATGAATTTTTCATAATAATTATAAATTTTTTTTTTGAGAAATATTACCATTAATAATAATTATTCGTTTATTCGGTATAAATTTAAGGAGTAAAAAGTAAATTTTCTTAGTAAATTTTAATAATAAATAATTAACTAAAAGATATAAGTGATAAGGTTATGGGTGAGTGAAAGTAATTATGATGTTCGGAATGGGGGCAACTTGTAAAAAAGGCGTGGAGGGGGTTGATCTTCTTTGGCCACTCTAATGTCTAGGAAGGATTTTGGATCTCTAAGAATCGAAACCCGAATCCTAATTTTAAATTTAGGAAAGTATTAAAACAAATTGCGGAACTTATTAACCTGAACGCCATCGCTAATATTCTAGATCTTGCTAGTGGCTCTGCTCCACCAAGACTGATCTCCAAATGTTGATCTCCTCGTCACGAACTCCACTAAATGGTGAGACTCTACCTACTAGAGGTAGAGCCATATTTCCACGACTGATCGCGGAAGAAGAACTCGAAGAGAGAGAAATATTACTATGTGGGTTCTCCCTCATTATGAGAGCCCCCTTTCAAACTCATGGAATTTTGCAACTTGAATGATGGGGAATCACTCCTATTTATAGGAGAATGAGAAAGCTCCCAACTACTAACTATCCGATGTGAGACTTAATTAAAATAGCCCACATTCCAATGAGTTAACCCATAACTCAATTGGATTCCCACATGGGCGGATATTTAGTCCACAAAATCCAACATACTCCCACTCGCACATGGTGGGAGGCCATGACATTCCTTATCACAAAAGGAATTTTCTATCTCTCAATCTCTTCTCGTTTTCTTTCATACTTCGTGTCAGTCGTGACCGCTTGGCACTATATGTGGGAGCCTTATTCTAGAAGCCTTTTAGGCCCAGCAATAAGTGATGCTACAACCCAAAAGGTGTGATGATGTGACCACTTGTCTCATCCAAAAAATAAAGGTGCCATGGTTTCCTAGACATGTCCATATACACAGCTAGTCCATTCCCTCTAAGTCTATGACAAGACTAGGACTTTAGCCACACTCAATTGTGATAGGTATCCACATTTATGAGATCCTCCAAAGGGATCACATAATGGGTCGACCTCAGGATACTACCACATATGTATATGTCAACAAAGTCTTCCTTTCACCCTCCTATAAATTCGATCAACGATAGCTGCTTTCCTTATAGACTTCTATCGGGCCGTATTTTGCCAGTCTCTTAGAAAGACATCAAAGTAGCATGCACTACCTTCTCTCTTCATGACAAAGTCAAAGTACATAAGGGTACCTTCCTCAAAGGAATGGTGCATCCTTTTAGGGACTCACACAACATTGAAGCAGGGATTGATTCACACGCTTCCCTCTACAGTGCTTAAAGCACATGCAGTATGAAACGCATGTTGTGGTGTTCTCGAGCGTACGTCGATTTCGATCATTCATCTTTACACCACATAGACCCTAGTCCAGATTCACCTAGAATCTGACTTGAGATTGCTACCACGCTTCGCTCGCTTCTCATAGCGCCAAGCGGAGCACTCACGTCTGGCTACAAGCATTATGAATAGCGGGGATTCATAATTCGATCACAAGACTTTCTCGTTGTCTTAGTGGATCTCATCTTAGTACACTTACTAGGGCGACTTATCTATTCTTTATTTGGTGTTTTTCTTGTCCGACACTCAACGCTTTTGAGCTGCCTCTAGATATTCACACTTTATCCAACCATGGTGTTGAGGAAAAACATTCAAGTCTCATCTTGGGCCACACCACTTGTGTGTCTAAGGCGGTTGCTCGTGTGAGAGAGCCAACCTTCCAAGCCTGTACGACATACTTTGCGTATTGTGTAATATTCTTACTTCTTGATTTGCACAAAATAAAGGTATGCTTCCGCAATACACCTTATTTATGATCAAGAAATAGAGCTTTTCTAAAGCTTGTCCTCATGACATAAAGTTTAACACATAAACTCTGTTAAATTACCTTAATCTATGCAACCCTATAAATTTCACATGTCACAAAACATGTTCTTTAAGTGTTGGTGATACCAATGAAGAGTTCATTGGGGAACCTATTTCCCTTCAGGAATATTTTCCCTAATTAGAGCAGGAATATGATAGCTTGATGTATCTAAAACACTAGTTTTATAGCTTGTATTCTTCATACAGCCAACCCACCACTGTGGGACTGAGAGGGCTTAGAGCCAATGCTCCATCATGGGTCATCTTGCGAGAACTCCCCTCCACGGTTACTTGGTGCGTAGACTAATGTCACATGGTACGCTTTTGGAGTCAATAGGCACAAGACTCTTTCTTTTTGACTGCAGTCTTTTTCTCTTGCTTTTGCTTCTTTTGATTGTTTTTTTTTCTATAATTTTGAAGCATTTTCAAGATACTTTTTTTATTAAATAATAACTGGCAATTCCAACCCAAGAGAAATAAAGTATGAAGAATAATACACAAGATATTGATTGAAACTTAAAAAGTTACAAAAATAAGTTCTCATAAAAATTAGGCTCAAATGGGTAGACAATGGATGAGTATATGGGGTTGTGTATGGGAAAATGGGAAATGAAGGAATGCCTCTATCATTTTAAAGATATTAAAACATATAAAGCTTCAACTAAGAATTAGAACAAGTTCTAGAGAAAGTAAGTTTAAGGATTAAACACTCATAAGAAAGGAAAAAATTAAGGCTCAACACTTCCAACAAGGGTAGGCACTCAATATTGATCATTGAAAGTCTAAAAGAATTATAAAACATGAAAGAGCTACTAATATTATTCAATAATCAAAAAGAAACATCAATGAAACAATTATCAAAATTTCGAAAAAGATATAAATCAATTAATTCAAATGCATAAATATGTTTCAACTAGCTAAACCCAAGAGAAAGATAAAAGAATGGGTTAATTAATCTAAAAATATTGTAAAAAGGGCTAAGAAAAGGACAGAAAACCCCTTCTCTGGACCAAAGAAAAAAAAAATTCTTGAAAATTTTGAAACCCAAGAAAGAAACACAAATATATGTAATCACTCCCCCACACTTTAATTTTGCATTGTCCTCAATGCAATATATCAATGAAACAAAGGGAAAGTGAAAACAACTCTCATCTCCATGGCTTTGAAAATTTTTGACCAAGGGAGTTTAAAAACACAAAAACACACAAAAAGAAAAAAAAATCAAACCAAACCAAACTGAAAATAACACACACAAAATAAAATAAGTAAAATAAAATAGTAAATCCTACTGTCTTCTGTTAGTAATTGTGGTTCAAACGTGACCACCTTGCCCCAGACAAGACATACTAACTAAAAATTTTAAAAATACAGTGCAAAATTTAAAAACTATAATATTTAGCGCTCACACTTTAAAAACGAATTTCAAACAATTATCAAAATCACTAGCTCTCGTAGTCTAGAGGTTACAAAACATCAAGTCTGTAATTGGATACTTAATGACCAATCCCTGGACGACACTCTTCACTAATGTTAATAAGTCACTTGTTTGAAATTAAAATGTTATGAACTTCCATGACAAGTATCATGGCATACCCACATGCTTTAATTCAAGCAGCTCCATGGTGAATTACCATGTACTAGACTTAGTGGGAAGTTCGGCAATTAAACACACTGTCGATTCAATGTTTAAGATCCTGAAATATTATTAAAATATATTTATATATATATATATTTATATTTTTTATTATTTTTTTTATATTTTTTTTAATTTTTTTTTTGAGAGCAAACGTAAACAAGTTCACACTTAAAATACTAGTGTTCCCCCCACACTTATTCATAACATATTACAAGTGAGGGACAAAAAATATACAACTTCTAAAAATCACGGGGGCTTAAAAAGGAGTTCTTGAAAAAGTTTCAATAATTTCCTTCTCACCTTTGTTGCATGAATCAATTCCTTAACACTGAACTTACCACTGGCCTTTTTCCGAGTTCGAGTGAATCTACCATCATCGTCTTGTTTTGCAAATGATTTTCTAATTTTGACCTTTGGACGATGTTTAACTCGGATCATCTTCCCAATCCTTTTCTTAACGCCTTTAATATGAAATTTCTTCTTCTTGAACCGGCATCTTGATAAACCTACATCAGATTTAAAAATTAAATTGTATAGAACTTGCAAGTTAAATGGAATGGAAGAAAAATCAGGGAAAGGAAATTGAAATAGGGTGAGAGGATCTTTAATCTTTGAGAGAATAGTTACTCAATTGTTTAGCAGGGTGGGTTCTAGTAGCTTATCAACACCTACAAAATCAACAGAAATACCTTCCTTGACACTATTAGCATATTCAACATAATTAAAGGAAGGATCTACTGGGAAAGCTAGCCAATCATCAATTTCCTTGCAAGATTCGCAAGGTTCATTCCCTATACAAGAACAAACTAAATCAGGCTCGACAGAAAATTTACCTTTATTCTCCCCAGTTAATGAAGCTACTGTAGAATCTTCCACCTTTTGAGTGAACACAGAATCTAAGTTATAAAAATCTTCAGGAAAATCTTTAAAAAATGAGGCGGGGTCCTCAATTGATTCATTGTAGGTAAAAGTCGGTAACTCATTCATGGTGTGGGTTGTTACAACACTTGGTTCACCTGAAGAAGCACAGGATAACAAACTCTTTGTAGAGTAGTCATTAGTAATATTAGCAGAAACAGAAGACTCAGGACACATATCATGAGAGTGTGAGAGATGAGAATCATAATTGTGCACAATTTCCCTAGGATTCTCATGTAATTCGTGTTCAGCTTTGTCTAACAACCCAATAGGATTGACATTGAAAGAACAATCTTCAAAAGGTTGTTGTATTGTCTCATAAATGTTAAAGCTAATTTTCTGGTCCCCTATTTCCATGGTTATGAGACCTTCTTTCATGCAAATTGAAGTGTTAGCAGTTTTCAAGAAAGGTCTACCAAGAATTAAAGAGGTTCCGTTTGTTACCCCTTCAGACATATCGAGAACATAGAAATCTTCAGGGAAAACCAAATCTTTAACTTTAATCAAAACATCTTCTATAATGCCAAGAGGAAACCTCATAGATTTGTCCAAGCAACGATCAAAGCCCTTCAAGCTCGTATGGACAATGGAAAAGCATAAAACATATACAAAATCTAGACCACGATAGGCAATAGTCTAAGACTAGTTTTTGCATTAATTTATTTGTTTTCTAGGATAAGTTTTCATTTTTCAATTCTGTCTTTTATAATTCTGTCATTTATGGATCATTCTGTCTTTTACTTTTCTGTCTTTTATTATTAGTTAACAATTTACAATTGAATTCTCATGAATAAAATGTTTATTTGGACTTTTATTATTTTCTTGAATTCTCATGACTAATTTATGGATGATAAATTTGTTGGGAAATCACAGAGGGAGCGCAGCGGAAGAAATTAAAATTTTGGACTAAAACTTGATAAAACTAAAAGGCTAACTCTGTGATTCCTTCCAGGATCCACTAACTATGTTTATACTAAGTAAGTAAAGATGTTTACCTAGTTTCAATCGGTGACTTATCGTGTTTGCGAATTTGAGAAGTCCACTGAGTGTCCTTCCTCTACCGGTGATCCACACGAGCAGTTTGGCAGATGCCTAGGTGCTAGCCTCCTTCACTTCTTCCCAAGTGAATACGGGAACTCTATCTATGATTCTTGAATAATCAAGAAGTGTTCTTGATTATCAAGATTGATTGGGAAGTACTAATATTATCAGGTGCAGGTCCAATTCTCTTTCTTCAAGAAAATCGACTCACTCTCATAATATTAGGACTAGGCGATTTTTCACTCTCAATAGATGCTCTAGGCGAAATTCTTGGTCTGACCAAGAATTGATCTGTGTTGTGAGTTATCTCTGAGATAGGCGCCTAGTGCCTCTATTTATAGTGTTCTCATTCCTAGTTTTAGGGAATCCTAATCCAATTAGGATATCTCTAAGATATTGGATATCTTTTAGATATCTCAAAATATCTTTTGATTTATAATATTAAACTTAATATTATAATTCAAAAATAAAGGCCCAATTCGAATTTGACTATCCAAGATCAAATCTTGAGATCAAATCTTAATTTGCTCAAATCCTATTGGTTGGAATGAGTCATGAGATTTTGATTTTATAATTTAAATATTACTTTAATAATTAAATATAAAAATCGACTTTAGCCTAGACCCAAACTCTAAAATGCAAGATCAAATCTTCCATCCCAAGAAAGGGGGTAGGCGAAATTCTCATGGAGTTTTTGGAGGAATTTTATAACAACCCAAACTCCTTAGGTAGTTATAACTAATTCCTAACAATTTTGAATAAAAGAATTACCTTAATATCTTTTAATTCAAATCCTATATCTTTTCCAAAAGATATTTATCTTATCTTTATTTAATTAATAAAAACAATTTCTATTAATAAAAATAAAGATAATGAGGCGCCACCCTCATCCTTATGTTTCCCAATTTTAGTGAATTTAATAAATCAATAATTCCCTAATTTTTAGGAAACTTATTTAATTTATTTATTCACTAATATTTTAATTGTAAAACTATTTAACAATTAATTTAAATTTAAATTTGTCCAACAAATTTAAAACCTCAATCATAGATATTTATTTAAGACAAGATTTAATGTCCTAAGACATTTAACTATGTCCTAAATTGTGTCACCTAAGTGACTCACGAATTAACCCTAATTCGTGTCCCAAAAATTAGCATCTTGATCCTGCTCATGTGTGACCCAGCAGGCCTCACGTGAAGTTGGCAGCAAATCATCTTAATGATTCACAAGTTGTGAGCGGACTCTAGCAAGCCATCACAACTACCCAAAACACGGGAGTTATCGCTTTAACGACTTTAACGATTTAACCTAAATACCACCTTGTCATAATTCCTATTGTCTCACGATATTTTGGTCATGGATCAGGCACGGGAATGTCATCCAAAATCCAAACCACAACTTTCTCGATTTCCTGAGTTAGTCCCAATTCCCAGCGTGGCCACGCATTTCTTGGACAGACTCATCGAGGGCGCCAGTTAAATATCTCTCATCTTAAATGAGGGACAAAATCCCATCTTGGTCAACCACATTCCTTTGCACGGTAATCAACCAAACCCGTACCTAGCCTGTATGGCTACCCTGCTACGGGTAACGTTGGACTAGGCCAAAGTTTGACAACTACAATGCCGGAATAGTCAAGACCTCAGGTCTAAGGCTATCGTGACAGGTGTACAGGAGAGGCTCGCTTATGACTAAACCCATGCAGGACTCTCCGGGTCGGTCCAGCAATTTGTAACCCTTACAAAATTGCACCATGACTCTCGAGAAGCATCTAGTGCATGTATCTCTATACACCGAGGTCATGCTGGTCTTAGTTCATTTACGCTCCCACGTGAATGATCGACCAGGGACAGTTTTAGATTATTTATCATATAATTAATCAACGATTGTTATCATAGTAAACACGCTAATAATATGATAACCATTAATTTATCTCCATAAATTAATTAATATGTTCAAAACACATTTATAAAATGATTGGCCCTAGGGCACAATCTCCAACAAAATTGACTCATTATTTATAGGAATTGTGCCCTAGGGCCAATCCTCTTGTGTATATGTTATGAACATATGGATTAATTTATAGAGATAAATTAATGGTTTTCACATTATTAGCATGTTTACTGTGATTACATCCGTGATTAATTATACAATAATTAATCTAAATCTGTCCCTGATCAATTATTTTCGTGGGAGCGAAAATGAACTAAGATCAGCATGACCTCAGTGCATAGGGATGCACGCACTAGATGCTGGAATGAGAGTCATGGTGCAATTACGTAAAGGGTGACGGGTTGCTGGACAGACCCGGAGAGTCCTGCATGGGTTTAGTCATCAGCTTGCCTCTCTTGTACGCCTGTCACGACGCCTTAGACCTGAGGTCATCATTATTCCGGCGTTGCAGTTGTCAGACTTTGGCTTAGTCTAACGTTGCCCGTAGCAGGGCAGCCATCAGGGCTAAGTACGGGTCTCGTTGATTGCCGTGCTGAGGAATGTGGACTGACCAAAATTGGGATTTTGTTCCCCATTAAATTGGGAGATATCTTACTGGCGCCCTCGATGAGTCTGTCCAGGAAAATGCATGGCCATGCGAGATATTGGGACTTACTCAAGGAGATCGAGAAAGTAAAGGTTTGGACAATCGATGACTTTCCCGTGCCTGATCCATGACCAAGATATCGCAGAACAATAGGGTTGGTGCCTAGGAGGTACGAAGGTTAAAATCGGTTCTGGTAACGATCGATTAACTCACGTGTTTTGGGTAGTCGCGATGGCTTGCTAGAGTCCGCTCACGACTTGTAGGACATAGGGATGACCTACTGCCAACTTCACGTGGGGCCTGCTGGGTCACACACGAGCAGGATTAGAACACACCTTTTAAGGGACACGAATTAGGGTAATTCGTGGGTCACTCCGTGGCCTAATTTAAGACACAGAGGAAATGTCTGGGACATTATGTCTTGTCTTAAATTTTCTACAGGTTTAAATAATTGGTAAATAATTAATAGAGATTAATTATTTGCAATTTAAATATTGGGAAATAATAAATTAAATAATTCCTAAAAGTTAGGAGATTATTGATTTATAAAATTCCCTAATATTTAGCTAGAGGGTGGCGCCTCATTTTTAGATGATTTAATTAATAAAAATGTTTTATTAATTTAAGTCATGGATTTGAATTTGAATTTGAGATTCTAGATTTGAATTAAGATATTGGGGTAATATTTTAATTCAATAAAGAATTTAAATTCAGAATTCAAAATTTGAATTAAAGATATTATTGTAATATTTTAATTCAAAAACCTTGGGATAAAATAAGTTGGTTATGACTTCCTAATTTTAGGAGTTATTTTTGATTTATAAAATTCCCAATTATTGAGGAGCATTAGGCGCCTAGCTCATGTGGGTCCCATTGGAAGATTTGATCTTCAATTTGATTCTATGAGTTAGGGATTTGAATTTGAATCAAAATATTATTGTAATATTTTAATTAGATATTCAAGTCTTAAAGATATGATATTATCAGAATATCAGAATATCAGATATTCAAGTCCCTAAGTTTGCTAAGCAAGTCGACTTTCCTCCTTGTAGAGAGAGAAATTTCGCCACCCACCTTCCTAGAGAGAGAAGTCGATTTTCTTCTAAGGGGTTAGGAGAGAAATCGAAAGTTGTGGGTTCCTAGGGTTTTTAGAGAAGGAGAAGAACAAAAGGTGTTTTGTTGCTGTCTACTTCTCTGTGGCGCCATCCACCTGGATTTCAGAGAAGGAGTTCCTGAATCCAAAAGCTGTAGATTCAATCTCGAGTCTCTTTGGAGAAAGAGGCGTGGACGCTAGCACCTCGTGTTCGGGAAACTGTTCGTGTGGATCACCGGTGGAGGAAGGACGTGAAACGGACTTCTAGACTCGCCTAGTATCACCAACCCGATTGAAAGCTTGAGGTATACCACTTTTCGTATCTGGTTTTAAATTCAGCTAGCGGATCTCAGGGTGGGATTTTTCCTGGGGGCGCAAGTTTTTTTTTATTTACAGTTCTTCCGCTGCGTGTTTCCCCGGGGATTTCCCAACAGTGGTATCAAAGCCAGGTTAGTCCTGGATTTAAAATCATTTTGGTGTGCATATGATGTATGCTTGGCGTGTTTTACCTATTTTAATCACTCTTTGGTTTTACAAAAAAAAATCCACCGAATGTTTTGTTAAAATTGAATCTACAAGAAAATGTGCAAATTTATGTATGTGATACATAAAGAAGTCAATATGATTGATTTGGAATTTTTCTTGTAAATATAGGCCAAAGTCGAAATTCCCATATAATTATAATTAAAAGTGTTTTAATCATAATATTATGTGGGTGACTGAAAATTTGAATAAAATTATGAATTTTAAAATTTTTGGGTCAATAATTAAAATTTTGGAATATGATTCCTGAATTTTATAATTATTGATAAT
>QANZ01050121.1:21985-102805 GCA_003254925.1 Chamaecrista fasciculata | reverse complement strand
AAATGTATGCCCTAATGTTCATTTTGGTCCATTATGTTTCAAAATTTTAAATTGCTCCTAAATTTTGCAAAATATTTCATTTTGGTCCCAAGTATTGAATATGGCTTGTTTCAAGTTCAAACATGATGAGTTTAGAGCTACGTATTATTCTCGAAGAGTACCTCCATATATTCTAGTTGAGACATTTTACCAATATTTATGACCAAAATGAATATTTTTGCCAACATTTAGGACCAATTCGAACTTTTTGAAATATAATGGACCAAAATGAATATTAGGACATACATTTAGGACCAAAATGAACCTTTGACCAAACATTTTAGTGTTGTTTTGTAATTTGCATTCTGGTCCTCAAACTATCTTTCTTATTTTTTTGTCATTGAATTTCATAAATAGACTCCATTATTGGTGACCGGGATTTTTTACAGGCCCCAACTTATCATTTACCCATGTTAGGGATTGATTAATTGGACCAGTACAAATTTATGGACCAAATTGTAATCTTAAAATGATTTTCATGTTATTTTCACTTTGGCCCATCATCTCATCCAAATGGATTGACCCAAAAACCTTCATCCAAAAATATCTCATCCTCACGCTTTCCAAGAGCATCTAATCTCAGCATCATCTCATCCAACCCACCACCAAATACCTATCATCTCATCTCATCTCATTTTAATATCTCAATCTCATTTCATTATTTCTTACCATTTATACCCCTATACAAAATAAATAAATCCAACAACCTATTTCACCTAACGTCCTAACCACAATCATTACATACCATTTTATATAATTTCACACCCTATTTAACATCATTTTCTCTAAAATCACCCAAACACTAATACATCATCTCATCTCATCTCATCCAAGTCACTTGGATGAAATTGGCTTGAGCTGCAATTGCTCCCAACAGGCCCTTAATATCTATAAGCAATGAACCAATGAGTCCTTTTATATTTCTTTTTTCTGCGTATAATCAAGAAAAGTACAAAACATAATCATACTAAAGTCCATTGTTATATCAAAATTAGATAGTACGTTTTCTTCAAAAGCAACGACAACAGACGAACTTGAAAACGAAAATATATTGAACTCAATGGAAGAAGTATTGAAAGCTTAAGAATCTTCCTTTTTGTGAGTGACATATATGAAACTTTCCTTTTATCTCTTCAACTCATCAAAAGAAGGTAAAGAAGAAAGCTTTCTTTGGTTTCAAATTAACTTGTATTAGCTCGAAACGTAAAAATCATTAAGTTAATTTTATCTTTATTAACAATTTTTTTTAATTTGATTCGAAGAGACATTATGTTTAAAAAAATCTAATTATCTACTAGTTATACTGGACTTTATTGATAGATAGCCTCATTGTGTCTCTCCAGAAACTACTTGTTGCTTTCTGTCTTACAAAATGAAAACCCTAATCTACACTCTTTGTTAACTTCTTGAAGTTGAAGAATTTGACCAATTAGTCAAATCCAACTCTAAAATGGTATATATATTGTAGATTTTTAAAGAAACAAAAAGTAAATTAACACTTAAATTCTTGAAAGATTATTAAATTGATTACTTAATTTTTAAAAAATTAAAATATACAGTTTAGTCTTTGAAAGATTTAAACATATACTTTTTGATCATTTTTATGGACTAAAGAGTATACCATTTAATATTCAAGGACTAAATTATGTACTTCAATAATTCAAATTAATTAAATAGTATACTTATTGAAAAATTATTGAACTAACAATTTCGTTCTTCAATATTGAAATATACAATTCAGTCTTTAAAAAATTGAAACAATATACTTATTACTTATTTTCATAGACTAATTTTAAATAGTATACTGTTTTAATCTTTTAAGGACTAAATTTTATATTTCAATCTTTCAGGGACTGAGTTGTCAATTTGTAGATTTTTTAATAACCAAATTATTAGTTTACTTTTTTATTAAAGAATCTTGTAATTGAAATAACTTTATCTAAATCTTGAACTAGCTAGTCTTGCCTGTCTATTTTTTTTTATATTCCAATTATCAACAAGTCCCTCTCTCTCTCTCTATATATATCTTCTTCCTTCATCATGAACAATACGTTTTCTTGTTTGTGGTGCTTGTTAATGGATTTTGTAACTTCCCTAATAATTTTAGAACATTCATTTAACTATGAACGAAGATAGTCTTATCATTGATGTGGTTAGATTTCAAAATCATTTATGATTATGAATTAATGAACGAATGTATCTTTTCATTTCAAATGTGGACCACAAAATAAAGAGATATTTAATTTACATATATTATATACTTGTAGCTTTCAGAAACCATATGATGATTAGAATTAATGGGAATTGGATTGAATTAATTTGGGATTTCAAATTAATTGAACTATAAGCGTCATTTTTACTTTCTAGCCCTTTTCACTGTTTATATGCTCTTTCTTTATGTGATATCTCTCGTTCAACTTACAATTTTCGATTCTCTGCATTTAGATAGATAAAGATAAACATAAAGAGAAAAGTTGAAAACGGACCCATTCAAATGAATCTGATATTCAAACTCAGATTTGTGATCTTTATAATGTTAGACAACAATTGGTTTTTGCTACAAACTAGATGTTATATATATATATATATATATAATGAAACAAGAATCACTATAGCATGTCTCTTCCTTTTACGATGTTTATTTATTTCTTTTTTTGATACATACTTTAGGTTTGTTTGGATTTAAGGAGAGGAAGGGGAGGGAAGGGGAGAGAACGGGGGATTAATCCTCTCAATCTCTCCCCCTTGTTTGGATTATCAAAAATTTGAAGGAGAGGATATTGAAGGATTAAGTTATGACATTAGTGTCAATTTATTATTTTACCCCCTTTTAACATTCTTTAGAAAATTAAGAAAATTTGACTCCTTTTAATATAAAGATTAAGTAATATCAGATTAATTATTTAATTAACATAAATAAATCAATAAAAATATGTTAATTTTTCTAACCGAGTCTAATATTTATGACTGGGGCGGGGCGAGCCGATTTTTTCCAACCGGGGCAGGCAGAGCTGAATTTTTGCGACCAGGCCAGGCTGAGCCGTATTTTTTCCACCTGGCCGAGCCGAGCTGATTTTTTCGACCGGGCCGACCCGAGCCCAATATTTTCGACCACGACAGTGGAGCCGAATTTTTTTGACCGGGCCGGCCAGAGCCAAATTTTTTCAACCGGGCCGGCCTGAGCCCAATTTTTCGACCGGGCTAGCTAGAGCCGTATTTTTTCAACTTGGCCGACCTGAGCTGAATTTTTTTGACCGGGCCAGCTTGAGTCGAATTTTTCCGACAGGGTCGTCCCGGGCCGATTTTTCTCAACCAGGCCGGCCCGAGCCAAATTTTTCTGATCGGGCCGGCTCGAGACAAATTTTTCAAATCAGGCCGGGCCGAGTCGAATTTTTCCACTTGGCCAGGCCAAGTTGAATATTTCCGACCGGGTCGACACGAGCCCAATATTTCCGACCACGACACCGGGTCGGTCCGAGCCGAATGTTTTTGACCGGGTCGGTCCGAGTCGAATTTTTTCGACTGGGCCGGCCTGAGCCCAATTTTTCGACCGAGCTAAGTTTTTTTCGACCGGGCCGACCCGAGCCCACCTTATCCGACCACGACAACCCGAGCCGAATTTTTCGACCGGGCCGACCCGAGCCGTATTTTTCCGACTTGGCCGGCCCGAGCTGAATTTTTTTGACCTGGCCGGCTCGAGTCGAATTTTTTCGATCGGGTCGTCCCGGGCCAATTTTTCTCAACCAGGCTGGCTCGAGCCAAATTTTTCTGATTGGGCTGGCCCGAGCCAAATTTTTCTTATCGGGCCGGCTCGAGACAAATTTTTCCAATCGGGCCGGCCCGAGTCGAATTTTTCCGACAGGGCCAGTCCGAGTCGAATTTCCGAGTCGAATTTTTTCGACCGGGTCGGCCCCGGCCGATTTTTCCCGACCGGGCTGGCCCAAGCCAAATTTTTCGAGGCGGGTCCAAAACAATAAAATAGTTTGAGGACCAAAATGGAATAAGAAATAGTTTGAGGATCAAAATAAAATAAAAAATAGTTTAAGGACCAAAATAAAATAAAAAATAGTTTGAGGACCAAAATAAAACAAAAAATAGTTTGAGAATCAAAAGAAACAAAATTAGTTTGAGGACCAAAATAATCCCATAATTTGAGGACCAAAACAGAACAAAAAATAACTAGTGGAACAAAATGAAACTAACCTCATAGTTTGAAAACCATAATGACTATTTAAATTAAAAATTGTTAAAAAAAAATGTAAAGAGTTCTAAAGTCCTCCAAAATACCTCAAATTGGGGTATTTCAAATTTACACTACAATTGAAATCCTCCACCCTTTCCTCCCAATCTCCTCCACCCTATAATCTCCGCCCTCCTCTCCTCTTTTCTCCCAATCTCCTCAATCCAAACACACCCTTAAGGATGTTTATGGATAAGTTCAATGGAGTTGAGATGTGTTAATCAGATGACTTTGACTCAATATTTTTTTCTTTTGAAAAAGATTCAATAATTAATGATTAACTGCACAAATTTATAATCTAATCCGACATATTGTCTATGTTAGAGATATTATTATTATTATTATTAATTATTATACAATTGAGTGTTGACGAATGGGAGTATGGATAATATATCAAACCAAGGGTTCAAAACTTATTTTGGTCCCCAATATTTACCCTAAGTTCCATTTTGATTCTCAATATTTCTTTTGTTCTGTTTTAGTCTTTAATGTTTCTTAAAAGTTTCATCATTAGTCTCTCATCGTTGAATATGGTTATATCTCTCTCGTTTTGAACCCGAATACAATTGAATAGTAGCTAGAGATTAAATTTGATGAGTTCTTTCCTTGCTTAGTTAGAATAATCAGCAAACGAGGTCAAATCGAACATAATGGGCCGCTTGATTAATGAATTTAGTTATATTTCTCTTGTTTCAAGTCTAGATGCAACGAAATCGGAGCTACAAGTTACTAGAGTTCTTTCTTTGTCTAGTTAGGACTGTTGACAAACGAGATAAAATAGTAACCTAAAAGTTAATTTTTATATTTTGACCAAACTCATTTTCGGAGTACTATTTTACCTCTTTTGCTGCGACCCCAATTGAATAGAGAAAGAACTCGTTAAGAATAATTTATAACTTCGACTTTGTTGCATTCGAACTTAAAACAAGAAAGATAGGATCAAATTCATAAAACAAATGACTCATTTTCAGATCCAATTTCACGACCGATTTGTTTATTATTTTAGTAAAAATGATTTCTTTTCTATGTTTGTCAACTTATTCATTATATATTACATAAAAGAAAAGAAATGATATAAACAACAATTTTAAGACTAAAATAAAGCTAATTCAATGAAGTTTTGACCCGTATGTAGGGATGGCAATTTATATCATAAGTTAGGATATCTGTCTGTATCCGTCCGAAAAAATATTCGGTATCCGTCGGATACCGGATATCAGATACGGATACGGATAGTGAAAATTAAACTTTTTTCGGATATTGGATGGATACGGATATTACCCTCGGATACCCTATATCCGTCTGAAATGAACGGATATTTAGGGTATCCGATATCCGATATCCTATTACTTATTTAATTTTTATATTTTACTTTTAATTTAACATTTTATATATAAATATATAAATTTAATTAATTATATTCATATATATTTTTTAAAGAATCATATTTTAGTTATTTATATTTAATTTTTTATTTTAAAAAATAAATTTAAAATGTAAATAAATAATAATTTCATTTAATTATATTAGTTGGCGGATAATGGATATCGGGTACCCGATATATCCGATTTATAAAATAGGATATCCTATCCTATATCCATATTTTTTTGGATATTTCGAGTATCCGTCGGATACCGGATATCGGATAGGGTCCGGATACGGATATTAATTTATCGGATACGGATAGAGTACGAATATTGGATAGGATAAACGGATACGGATGGTGGCAAAACCATCGGATATCCATCCGTTGCCATCCCTACCCGTATGCATAGCTTGGTATAGTCCTATAGTCTCATACATGATACATCCTCTTGTATATGCTTATTCTTCGCGAAGTCACTATGGTATGCAACTTCCTCTTTTCTCCATTATCCCAGATTCCTTGTGACACAGAATTAGGGCTTTTTAATTTTCTTTGCTTTGTGAGTGATTCTCAATTCTATTGTTTTCATTAGGCTACTGAAAGTGGTGATAATAATAGTAAGCTAATACTGTATTCGTATTGGATGAGTTCATGCTCGTACCGAGCTCGAATCGCTCTCAATCTCAAAGGTACATTACAGTTTATAGACAGAATAATTGCTTTTCTCTTTTTACTTTTTGGGAATTTTTCATGTGAATAAATTTCTTATGAATCAAATAAACCCTTGTGTGCTTTTGAATTTAGGGCTGAAATATGAGTACAGAGCAGTGAATTTAGCAAAGGGAGAACATTCTGATTCTGGTTTGTTTGTTTTATCTTTCTGTTTCATCACTTCAAAGTTCAATCTTGTCTGTAATTGATAATGATACAAATTGCAGATTAATGGGAAGGCAAAACAAACAAAAAAACAAAAGCACCTTTTTGTCCACAAATTTTAGATCAATTTTCAATTTCGTCATCAAAATTTGTTTATTGTCAATTTTGTCCCAAATTTTCACATTTTGGTCTATTTTATTTATCATATATGCACAAGCTCCATCTAATGAATTAACGACAAACTACACGTGGTTTATGATATATAATGTAAAATTGCTAGAAAAAAGATTAAGTTTTGACTATGATTGAAAATGAAAATGTAAAACTTTGGGAACATTTGACAATGAATAAACTTTGAGGATAAAATTGAAAATTGATGTAAAGTTTGAAGACCAAAAATGTACTTTTGCCAAAAAAAAAGATGCTACTGTAATAATTTGTAAGTTGAGGGAACTGATTAATTAATGGGTTTATTGTAGTTCAATTTGGTTACTGCTAGTTGTTTGGTTTTGACATTTCCAGAATTCCTTAAGCTCAATCCTGTTGGTTTTGTTCCTGTTCTTGTGGATGGCGATGCAGTAATATATGACTCTTTTGCAATCATTATGGTGAATATCTGCTTTATTTGACTTGGGTTCCCTAATCCTTTGAGTTTGGAAATGCAAATTATTTCTTTACCTTTGTATTTTTCCTTCCTTGCATGTATTCATTTTCGTGTTATTAATATACATACAGTATTTGGAAGATAAGTTTCCTCAGCACCCATTGCTGCCTAGTGATATCCAGAAAAGAACAATCAATTTCCAGGTATAAGTTAAAATATTTCTTATAAAATATTTCTGTTGTTTGTTATGTTTCAATCATCCTCCTTCTCATAACCAAGGAGTTTATCATATAAACAGAATAAGTGAGTGTTAGCATACCAGTATTTTATATATATATTATTACAGCGAAAACAGAATCCTTTATCTCGTCGAAGTTGTCTCCCCTGTTCAGTCGANATTCCTAATAATAATATATATATAAAATACTGGTATGCTAACAGTGAGCCTTTGACTTGTCTAAATCCAGCCATTGATATGTTGGATGCAATGAAACAGTATCTTAATTTCTTGCTCGCAGTAAAAAGAAAGTGCAGTGATCCTGCTTCTTGTAACATATCTGTCATGATTGTTTTCCAAAGTTATGGGAATGGCAATCAGAAACCTAGATATTCAGATTGATTCATAGACGTAATACATAATTGTTATTTTGTTTTCTCCTATCTTGAGATTAAAGTTGGTTTCTTCCTTGAGAAAGGGGGGTTTGAGTTTTAAAGCTTTGATTTTGGCCCTGACACGTGTTCTCTTCTCCTATCTTGAGATTAAAGTTGGTTTCTTCTAATGTTTGGATTATTGATATAATGCCAACTGCCAAGTAACAAACAAAGCTTTAAGTATTGATAGCTTCCATTAATCTTTCTGGCAATGAATATAACTTGAATGTCATTTTGTTCTCAAATAACTGATTTCAACTCGTTATAGAATTAACTGGAGCAACAAGGGTATATCTGTTGAGTTTAATTTTTGGCTTTATGTTGTATTTCAAAACTAACTATAATTTAACTCATTGACCATCATTTGCAGGCAGATGTGTTTTTAGCACCCCAAATATATAATGCCGAAATGCTGTTCAACCTTGATTTGGTAATACTTCCTACATTGTTGTATTTATACCCCTTTTTGGCATTTGATTGGTCATACTTGGTGCACAAAAAAAAAGTAATAATAATAATTGGCCACTGCTCTGTCAATCAAGGAAAAGATTAGGAGTGCAATCCGGATTGAAGCCTTTCTAAGTCATCTTAATAAAATTTTGATAGCCAAAAACAGAGTAAAGGATTTAATATTTTCCAAAAAAAAATTTCCTTTGTTTCTTTGATCATTTTATGAGTAACTTTGTTTTTATCTTCTCTAGTTGAAGTTTCCCCTTAACTTCAGTGCATCCCAAAATCTTAGGTTATAATACTGCATTGCATTACTTAAATATATGAGCTCACACTTACCCAACCCTTTTTTCTTTCATGCAGACACAGTTTCCTATTCTTGCAAGGCTGAATGAGACATGCAAAGAGATCCCAGAATTCCGAGAGGCTTTGCCAGAGAACCAGCCAGATGCTCCCTCTCACTCTCAAGGACACTAGTTGAACCAATCATGTGGAAATAAATGGTAGTGATCTCTTAACCACTTGCACCAATATTGAAGAATACATTTTAATCATTTTCCTACTTATGTGCATGGGTTAAAGCCAGTTGGAAATTGCAGTTGTGAGTGTTACAATATAGGTTTCGATCATTGCATGGGTTGCTGTTGTGGCCAGATGCCGCTGCGGCCACCACTGTAATAGCAATATAATGGCTGCATTTGCAGTTGTAGACCGTAATTTGTAACCCTATTCTCCATTAGCTGGTCCTGGAAATAAGCGCAACGACTTGTCAACTTATTTGTACATTTAACTTTTCTGTCTTCTAGTTGGGAGATAGGTTTTCTTATGTATATAGGTATAGTCAAGAATAGCTGTTCTCCTTATATGTATTCTCGTCCACTTAAGTGTGGTTCTTTGTTGAAGTGAATTATATGTCAAGTTAATATATGTGCTTGAACTTTGAATATTTTAAGTTGAGATGCCATAATGTAACTTGTTTGTAAGAGACTAAAATCATATTGTGTTCTTCTACTAAATTATACATTCAATTTCTCATTATTGAGTAATAGTGTCATTATAAAGAAATTCCTTAACCAAATCGTGGGAGGTTTTGTTTTAGAAAATTGTGGGAGGTTTAAATTCCACTTTTAAGTACGGAAAACATGTCGTGGTTAATTATTTATCTTTGAGTGGAGGATGCGTGACGAAAAAATTAATTATTATTTTCTACCGTGACGAAAAAAAATTAAGTTCACTACTGATGTTAGTTATTTTTATTTTAGGCCAAAGTCCTATTTTGGTCCTCCAGTTATGCTCAGTGTTCCAAATTGGTCCCCCAGTTATTTTTCGTTCCATATTGGTCCCAGTTATGCAAAACTTGGCAAAGTTGGTCCCTCTAACATTTTTCATCCATTTTTCCTTTTAAAAAAAAAGACAAAATTGATTTTTAACTCCTAAAAGTTTAAATTTCTTGCATCAAGGACCTTTTTCTCTATAATAGAACCAAAATGTAAAAAAGAAGAAATAATTTGGGGGTTTAATCTATTTTACACTAAAAAATAATCTCTCTCTCTCTCTCTCTCTCTCTCTCCGGAATTTCTTACCATCATTCTCTGATCTAAACATGTGGAACCCAATATCGATCACCTCCATCACCACCAATGAATTAAAAACATGGAAAATGTTGTTTCTTCATAGGCCATCAGAATCCTTACCCACACGAACACCAAAAAAATGACAAGGCTTCAAGCATTTCCATGGATTGAATCGGTATAATGCATCAGCAGATTTGTATATAAATTTGATGAAATTAGGAGCAATGCCTTCAACTTTAATTAGGCATGTCCCAGATCCAGGACCTAACACAAAATCCAGAATCGCAAACTGGTTCTGATTCTGATTGCCGGAATCGTGAACGGGTTGCCGGAATCGTAACCGTCGTCGTCTTAGTTACGATTCTGGATTACGATTTCGCAAGATTGAACCAAAAAATAATTCCTCGCCGTCGCTCTTGGTTGAAATCGTAACCCAGCTTCCACCGGCGAAATGAAATCGGTGCCACCCACGACGAGGTCGCAAGATTTGGATGAAAGAGGCGAGTCATTTGCAGAAGCTGGGTTGGGATTAATTTTTGGTGTAAAATAGATTGAACCCCCAAATTATTTCTTCTTTTTTACATTTTAGTTCTATTATTGAGAAAAATGTCATTGATGTAAAAAATTTAAATTTTTAGGAGTTAAAAATCAATTATATCTTTTTTTTAACAGAAAAATGGATGGAAACTGTTAGAGGGACCAACTTTGTCAAGTTTTGCATAACTGGGGGACCAATTTGGAACACTGAACATAATTGGGGGACCAAAATAGGACTTTAGCCTATTTTATTTCATTTGCAAATGGTGTTAAAATATGAAATTATTTAGGTGGAATGTTCAAATTGGTCATATATCTTTACCTTAAAGTTCATTTTGGACCTTTACCTTTCAGAATGTTCAGATTGATCTTATATGTCCTCATAGTGGTTCACTTAGGTCCCAAACTACTGAATATAGTTATATCTCTCTCGTTTCAAGGTCGAATGCGATGAATCCATGGCTACAAATTGTTTTTTAGGAGTACTTTCCTATCAAGTTGGGGTCTCAACGAACAAGATCAAATCGAGTTCAAAAAGTGAATAACTCTTTCCATGGTTAAACAAGTTGATCATATCTCTTTCTTATCAAAGTCCGAATGAGACGAGTTCGAAGCTATAAGTTACTCTTAACAAGTTATTTTTCTGTCCAATTTGGACTATCAACAAATGAGGTCAAATTGGACTCCAAAGTGAATTTGAGACCAATTTTTCATGATTTTTCACAATTTGATCCTTAAATTTGTACTTGGATAGTTGGATATTTAAAAGTAATTAATTATACTTTTTTATGAAGAAAACCTACTATTTCAGTTCTAAATTTGCACAAAATCAACAAATCAATCTCTTAATAATCGAAATATACGACTTAGTCTTTGAAATATTACAATTGTGAACGATTTTGTCTTTAGATCAAACTGTAGGACTAAAAAAAATATAAATTCAATATTAGTTTAAGGACTAAAAAGTATAAAATTATTTCAAATTTACCAATCACCGACAATTGTGATATTTCATTGACCAAGTCGTGTATTTCAATTATTTAGAACTGATTCATTGATTCGGTATAAATTCAATGACTAAATCGTAGATTTCCTCTTTTTATATGAAGTCTCTTTTATATATATTGCCAAATTTTAGTCATCATGTTGAAATTGGTAATTAAATTATAACGTGAAGTCATATCATTAAAATATTTTTTTTTTAGTTTGGGATTTAGGGACTAAAGTGAAACCTGATTTTAAGTTAAGGGACTAAACCAAATTTTAAAAATCATAGGACTAAAGTGGAACAAATAAAACTTAAAAGTGAATCTAATATTAATTTAAGGGACTAAAAGTAAGAATTTGATTTTTTTGGAGTGAGTCATTAATATAATTTTAACACAGGAAAATAATTGTGTATTTAAGGGACTAGAGTAGGAATCTGAGTGTTTGTTGGGGTCAGTCCTTAGAGGAAATTTTACAAATGGGCCAAAAAGTTTAGTAGCTTGTCAGACAACCAAGTGACCAACCTAGCAAGTTGGAAGCTAGCCAGGAACGATCCTCTGCAGCCCATTGGATAGCCCATCCGAGCCATTAATCACGCTCTGGTCACTTGGTCATGGATCATCCACCAAGCTTAGTTGCCTGCATCCTTAGAACTCAAGGATACAGTTGTACGAGCCTATAGAACAGATCCTGTTCAAGTAAGGTCGTGCCTGCTTTACTTCCTTTGGCTATTATATATCTCCATTTCAGTTCTATTACAGCCGATGTGGGGCTTTGGTTCGATATATTAAGGGTAATTATGGTATTTTTGACAAAACAAACGCGTGTTTTTGACTCGGTAGATTCATTCTTCGTTGATTCCTTCACTTTACTTGTTGCTGCGCACTGTAAGAATCTTTGATGTCTCGTTCAGCGAAGAATCGTTGATGTATCCGATAATCTTGTTCCAATCTCAAGTGAAAGTGTATGAATTGAGGTACGCCTTCTTCAAATCTCCTCTTTTTCCTTATTCGAGAGCTCTTTGAAAGAAATTAAAATGATACGGGAGAGAAGCTTCTTCTTGAAAATGATAAAACAAGGTCAGATAATTCTCTAGTTCCATTCAAATGTCTTTTAAAATTTTATTATTGCTAAATTTTGCCTGAAATAATCAGCACTCAGATGTTTCTTTCGGGCAAAACTTTTAGTGCTGTAGAATGGTGTCATTGTTGTGGAATAAACTTTTACATCATATTTTTTTTTACTAAACATGAGTTTGTTCCATCTTCCTTGATGGTTCATTCTTAATTTGATTTATTTACTATATGCCCATCTTAGCTATTACTCATATATATATATATATATATATATGTAAGTGTCCCTCTGATTTGAATTATACCTACATTAGAGTTCTCTTTGTGAATATCTTTATCAATATTAAAACCTCACTTGGTTGTTCTACATGTTATCATATTAAAACCTTAACTCTTTTCATATTTTAATCTAATTTGCTTAAAGCTCCCCAAAACTTATAGTGAATAGGAAATAAAAATCTTGTAAAAACTATATCGTATATTTTAAAATTGAATGATNGGGTAAATTACACTTTGGTACCCTGTGGTTTGACCCTATTTCACTTTGGTACCCTGTGGTTTGAAACTTGACACTTTGGTACCTTGTGGTATTCTCCTTTAATACTTTGGTACCCTTTGGAGCTATTTTGTAATTTTAACCATAATAAATTTTGCAAAAATTACATATTGACCCCTAAATTTTTTGAAGTTTTCATTTTAGTCCCTAGATAATATGTATCTAGGGACCTATTTGTAATTTTTTAAAAACTTTTTGGGGTCAATATGTAATTTTTGCAAAATTTATCATGGTTAAAATTAAAAAATAACTCCAAAGGGTACCAAAGTGTTAATGGAGAATACCACAGGGTACCAAAGTGTCAAGTTTCAAACCACAGGGTACCAAAGTTAAATAGGGTCAAACCACATGGTACTAAAGTGTAATTTACCCTTTTTTTTTTGATATGTATATATTCATATTCAAAATGTTAAAACGACACGTTGAAGTTGAAGTATTAATAAAAAATTGACGAGAAGCACAAAATTGAAACGTTTTGAACAGGAAAAAATTATCATATTTAAATTATGCGAAATAAATAAAAATTTGGGGACCACTGTAATACCAAACTTAAAACTTATCGTATGAAAAATACGTTACGTAACGTGCTTGAGTATTTCCAATTTCCTATATATATATATACATCCTCTTCAATGGCCAAAAAAAAAAATCCTCTTCTTTTATCTTCAGTCTTCACGAGTCACTATGGTATGCAACTTCTTCAACAATTCACACTCTCATTTCTCCCATTTCAGAAAACAACCCTTCCTCTTCATCTTCGAATTCCTTGTTTTCGCAGAAGCGGGATTGTTAATTTTCTTTTCTGAGTTAATAATTAATGAATGTTTGGTGATATTCCTTTCTATTGTTTCATTAGGCAACTGGAGATAATAAGCTAATTCTGTATTCGTATTGGAGGAGTTCATGCTCGTACCGAGTTAGAATCGCTCTTAACCTGAAAGGTAAAGTACGGAGAGACCATTTAATTACTTACTTTCTCTCTCTCATTTGAATGTTCTATGAATCAAACCCTTGTGCTGGAATCCTGATTGGTTTAGTCTTTTTTTTTTTTTTTTGAATTCAGGGCTGAAATATGAGTTCAAATCTATCAATTTAGCGAAGGGAGAACAGTTTGACCCCGGTTTGTTTTTAGCTTTCTGTTCCATCACTTCAATCATGTCATTGATAATGATAGAAATTGTAAATTAATGAAAAGCAAATGAAATCTTAATAATTTGTGAGTTGGGGAACTGACTAATTAATGGGTTAATTGTAGTTCGGTTTGCTTACTAGTTACTTGATGTTTTGTTTTGATTGACATTTCTAGAATTCCTCAAGGTCAATCCTGTTGGTTTTGTTCCCGTTCTTGTGGATGGGGATGTAGTGATTTCTGATTCTTTTGCCATCATTATGGTGAGTATCTTCTTTATTTGACTTGGGTTCCCTTTGAGTTTGGAAATGCATTTTTTTTCTATACCTTTACATTTCTCCTAGTTCTTACATGTATTCATTTTCAATTTTAAATGTATATCCAGTATTTGGAAGATAAGTATCCGCAGCATCCATTTCTTCCTAGTGATATCAAGAAAAGAACAATAAATTTCCAGGTATAAGTTAATATTTTCGTTGTTTGTGATGGTTCAGTTATCCTCCGTCTCATAGCCAAGGTTTTCGTCATATGAAAACATTAAGTGAGCCTTTGATTTGTCAAAATCCATCTGTTAGTATGTTGGAAGATTTGAGACAGAATCTTATTTCTTTCTGGCAGTTAAAGAAAATGCAGTGATCCTGCTTCAGATACCAAAAAACAAAAAAACTTCAAAAAATTAGCTATTCAGGTTGACTCAAGATTGAAGTCATATGATTGTTATTTTAGTTTCTTCTTTCTTGAAACCAAGTTATGTTTCTGACTTCTTTGAGAAACGGGGGGTTGGTTTGAGTTTAAAGTTATGATTTGGGCCCTGACACATGTTTTATTCTAATGCTGGCATCCATAGGTTGCCAATATTGTTTCCTCAAGTATACAGCCATTGCAAAACCTCACTGTACTGGTATGTAACTGATTTTTTTTTTCTTTTTCCGGTTATGAGTAAGACTATTATGCATAAATTTTTTTTGTGAATAAATTTGCAACCGTTTCTGGATGCTAGAAAACATGTGAGTGTTTACAGTTATCTTACCTTTTAATTTGCAGAAGTTCATTGAGGAAAAAGTTGGTCCTGATGAAAAACTTCCCTGGCTTAAAAGTGTTATAACTAAAGGCTTCATAGGTGAGTTCTAAAGAAGCCCCCCTGCCCCTCACCTTCAAAAAGAATATGGACTTCTGTGATTATTTAGTTTGTCAAGGAGTAAATTCCTGGCTTAAGAAGGTTCTAGGTTTCACCAATTGCTATTTTCATGTACTTCAGCATTAGAAAAACTATTGGAAGACCACGCTGGAAGATATGCTACTGGAGATGAAGTTTTCCTGGTAAGCATTTCTGCTTTATAAATTTTCATGGCTAAATATTTGCATGTTCATGTATATACTCTGTACATATTCTAAAACCAAAATTCTATCACCATTTTATTGAGCTTAGATAAAGTTGAGTGACATTGTATTTTCTATAAAATAAAATAACATGATCAACCTTGCGTAGATCTTTGATATAAAGCCAAATATAGACCTTGTTCTGGAAGTTGCTGGGCTCCAGTAGTAAACAAAAGTTTTATAGCGGTAGCTTATCTTTCTGGCAATGGGATATAATATATCATGTGGCCGGTCTTTTTAGACCGCAACTTAATGTCATGTTATTCCCAAATCACTGATTACAACTTGTTATAGGATTAACTAGAGCCATTAGGGTATACTGTGAAGTTCAATTTTCAGTTTTATGTTGCATGTCATAACCAAATATAATTTAACGCTTGACCATCATCTGCAGGCAGATTTGTTTTTAGCACCTCAAATATATGCAGCATTGAGGTTCAACATTGATATGGTAATACTCTCTCCACTGTTGCATTTATACCCCCTTTTGGCCAAGAAGGGTATGATGATTTTAAATCGTCTGAGTTGTATGGCTCTGGTACCTTTACTGCCTCTTTGAGTGTTCCAGGGAGTAATCTTCTTATTGCTATTGTTAAAATTTAAGACATTGCTTTATTCAATAGACTTTGGTGTGGAGGCCTTTGGCCCTCATAGTTCATAATAACAAACTTTGGTCGAGTGGGTTTTCTGATGAACAAGACCAATCCTTAATTTTCCTTAATAAGACTAATATGAATGCTACTATGCTGTCTTCCAAACGCAGGTTCCATAATCAATAATCATTATTAAGTTTAGATTTGTTTGTTAGCAGGCTTTTTGCCACTTGTTCTAAGTCATCGACTGATAATTTGTAATAACCAGAAACAGAGTAAAGTGTTCAAAATATTTCGTAAATAACTTTTTTCTTTTGTTTCTTTGATTGTTTTATGAGTAACTTATATTTGTCTACTCAAGTTTGAAGTTTCCCTTTAACTTCTGTACTTCCCCAAAATCCTAGGCCATATATTGCACTTAACTGCTTAAATTTATGAACTCACACTTACCATTGTTCATGCAGGCACAGTTTCCTATTCTTGCGAGACTGTATGAGACATACAAAGAGATCCCAGCATTCCAAGAGGCTTCGCCAGAGAACCAGCCAGATGCTCCCTCTCAGGGACACTAGTCATCATGTGGAAATGGTAGAATCCATGTTAATTATTTTACTAGTACTGTGAATGTGTTGAAGCTAGTAATCTCTATTCTTTTTTGAGTAAATTAATGATTTAGTCTCTAAAAGATGTCAAATGTCTCAATTTAGTCTCTAAAAGATGCAATTACAATCAATTAAGCTCCTTAACTAAAATGTTAATTCAAATTTAAGAATAAATAGGATTTTTTAACCTCAAACGTTTATTGTAACTTTAGCAAAATTTAAAATTACATCAAAATTTTCATCAAGTTTTAATGATTAAATTGATTGTGATTGTATTTTTCAGTGTCTGATTCGTATAATTTCATCGATTAAATTGAGATATGTCATCTATTAGAGATCAAATAATTAATTTTCTTTCTTTTTTCTTGGCCGACATTTAAGTTTTTAATGCTTACTTTTTGTTGATAACAGATATGTCCCTCGTTATAGAAAGTTACTGGAGGAGCAACAGAGTTAGCTTCATGTGAAATCTTTAAAAAGCATACAATGTGTCATATGTAACAATAAGGGTTTTGGTGTGCAATATGTGTTGCACTTTGTATAATGCCATAATGAACAGAGGATATGTATGGAGTGTTAGAATTGTAACACTTCAACTCATGTTTTTTTTTTTGATACACTTCAACTAATGAATCTGCGTGTGTTAGTTCCCTTCTCATACTTCCTTGTCAATTTGATGCATGGTTCTCAACTTTAAAGATTTAAGGTTTATGCTTTGTTACAAGTTCGTTGGTATACATGTTCATATTAATTTTTTTAATTACATGTGGACTTTCACTTTTATTTCTTAACTTCTTATAGGTTTTAATTTTGTAGTATTTCAATATATGTCAATATTTTTCTCAAACCTGGTTTTTGTGATTTTCTTTTTAGCAAAATATCTTGGATTCATACCATGACACACTAGGTAATTTGCCGGTCATTTTCATGGAATTAGATCTGAAAACATTTATGAGATTTAGAAAAAAAAAAAACAAAAGGAAAATTAATTTTCCGGTCTTTTCTCTATTCTATTCAAAAAACTTTTTTCATCAAACAAATTAGCATCATATATTTTATGGGTAGTTAGCTACATATATAAAACTACCATAGTAACAACAGATTGGTAAATCTTCACAATGAAGGATAGGCATATATATCAGTATACATTGTAATCTTTGGAGTTCTAGGATGTTTGCTTCCTCTTTCTTCTGCTTCTCATATTACTTGCAGTTATAAGTTTATAGTCAGAACAAGCCATTTCATTCATTTTCCCAAATCTTCTTTCATAGAACTCCCATACCTCAGACCTGTTCAATGAAGGAAGCAAATGGCTAAGAAATTTACTGGGCAAGATCCATTCCAGAATCGAAGAAGTTTAACAACAAATAACATAAAATGTTGCTGTATATTTAGCTACTAAGACTAACAAACAACCCATTTCCATGTGTCAACATGTGCTTGTATGTCTCAGAAATATAGGATGACACATTGTATTTGTCTATATATATGTGATGTATGGGAATTGTCCAAGAGAGATAAACTTTATGGAAGAAACATAGCTGAGGTTAATATGCATGCGACATGTGTCTTCTACATCCAAAAAAAACAATGATAAAGGAAAAAAGAAAAGAAAACTGTCATATCCCTCTATCACTTGATCATGGGGAAAATTTTTTTTTTTTTTTTCTGAAAATTTATCTATGAAATACTTTTCCCTTTGCTGCTACCTCAAGTAAAAGATTCACTTTTATGTGTCGGATCCATACTCCATAATTTTATTATCTTGTTACTTACCAGTATGCCAGGAACTGATAGGGCTCATACTTTGCATAAATCTTTTCAACATCTCTCTGAACTGTTTGAGAAGTGGATTTTATTGCGTGAACCTGCATTAATACATCTCATAAACATCGAGAAAGTTTCAGATAGATAAAAAGAAACAGGAGATGTAATAACCTATTACCTGTTTTAAATGCCTAATAGTTTCAGAATCAGTTGGAATGACATGGTAGTAACCCAAGCACATAAGCACATTGGCACACGTAAAAGAACCAAATCCTTCAATTTCTTTCAAATACTCTGTTAGCTGGTTATAACTTAATAAACTTGCTTCTTTGGAAAGTTCTTCAATTTTTGTTAATTGAATTCTGCCATCAACAATAGCTTGAGCAAGTTTCACTATACGACTTGCTCTATAACCAAGTTTGCATCTTTTTGCCAGAAAACTCTCATCAAGGTTTGCTAGCTCTTTTGGGGATGGGAAATTTCCAATACCCAGATCAGCAAAGTACTCTTTTTCATTAGAGGACCCAAGAAAGGATTCATTAACCGCAATTAGGTCTTTTGATTTCTGACATGATTTTCCATCTAGGCATGCATTTCCATCTCCTTCAAACTCTAGTTTCTTCTCAAGTTTTGTGGAAAAACCAGAGGACTTATGCTTTCTCCTGTTTTCTTTAGTAGCTGGTGTGTTTGGAATGAAGTCCTTAGCCTCAACTTTTGGGCTGCCAAAGACTGTGACTGCTTCTTCAACAACTGAGGGGAGGGATGATCCATTTTCAAGTTCTAGTTGAAGCTCACAAAGTGCCTGAGCCATGCTCAAAGTCCTTGACCACCTGAATTGTTTTGTACATTAGTTTGGGAGTTTTTAAGAGAATATAGGGTGGTGTAGCTATTGAGTAGATGCGAATCAGAACCCAGAAGCAAGTAGATAGAGAATCAAAGAATAAATTCTCTTTACCCCCAAGTGGGTTCTATGATTCCATCTATGTCAAACGTACGGTGGGCCATAATGATAGATAGAAAAAAGGCTAAAGTGCACTTTTGGTCCCATAACTTTAGCAAATGTATCAATTTGGTCTCATAACTTTTTTTGTTGTAATTTTGGTCCCATAACTTTTGAAAACGTCTTATCGTTGGTCCCAAACTGATTTGAGTGATTTCCATCCATTATCTTCCGTTAAATCCACTTCACCCATATTTGCCACGTCATCATTCAACTCAGTAGGTCAGATCATCTTTAACGGTAAAAAATGAATGGAAATCAGTTTGGGAGCAACGGTGGGACGTTTTCAGAAGTTATGAGACCAAAATTACAAAAAAAAAAAAAATATGAGACCAAATTGAGACATTTCCCAAAGTTATGGGGACCAAAAGTGCACTTTAGCCTAGAAAAAGAAAGTGATGATAGTGTACTAACTGGCAGTTGCAGAGGAGGATGCACTTGACCATATCCTCAAACAATGTGGCAGACCTAAACACTCTCCCGCCAAAGCTTCTTCTATTTTGATCATCATCATCATCATCGCTATTATTATAGTTGGCCATGTTTCTAAACTCTCTCACAGCTTTTTCACTGGTTTCTGACAAACGCAACATTCTTGACACCTGAGTCTAATAATTAGCAGTACAGAAAGAGACACCAAGAACAAATCATTCTTTTGCCGATCAATTCAAAACCACACATGAACTAAAACAAGTATTTGACCATTTCGATATTTGATATCGTGTTCAATTTATATTGACTTTGGACAAATCTGTCATTCAGGAGTATGAGTGAGACACTGATCATTCCAATCAAAATGACAACCAATTAAATGCAGTCTCTATTTCACGATGATTTTAAACTTAAAAGAGAGTAGTACATTTTCATTCATGGATTCAGTATGTTTAAAAAATTTTATCCAAATCATCATAATTTCATTTAATGAATCAAATTACAATTTAGATTCTGATCCATTTTGGTTGAAATTAGTTATGGTCAAAGCATCATTTTGGTCCTAAATGTATGTTCTAATGTTCATTNAGCGAAGAAAATCGGTGCACCGATTCGCATCAGATGAGAGAGAAAGAAAAAAAGTAGACGGACCCGAAATAAATATTGAATTTAGCATAATATTTCTTTTGGCTTCTCTCTCTCCTCTCTCGTCTCTCTCTCCCCCTGGACTCTGTCTCTCTCCCTCGTCTCCCTCGTCTCTCTCACGTCTTGAATCCTTCATACTTCCATATCAATCTACGTCAAGAACAATCCAGGGATTCTGTTTAATTATATGAATCAAGAAGAGGCCAAAACAAATAGTGCATAAAGGAAGAACCTCTCGTTCAACCAATAACTTGGGTCTCATGGTAGTCGTGTTTAATTATATGCAATCCTAAGGGATAATGCTTAATTGTTGGGTCTCATGGTCACTCACTGCTTTTTCTTTCATTTTTTTTCCCTCTGTGATAAATTTGTTCCTGTTTTTGCAAATTTGTGAGTTTAATATTACAAATTTCATCTGGGATCCCTTCCTTCTCCAAGTTGCTGCCACCGTCTTCCTCACCGGAGCCATCACCGTCTTCCTCTTCTGAAGAGAGACAAGAGAGAGGGGGGAAGAGAGACGAGAGAGAGGAAGAAGAAATATAAGAATGGCTAAAATAACAATTTGATTCATAAATAATTTGGGCAAAATAACATTTTAGCCCAAGACAATAATGAGTATTTACAATATGGCCTAATATTGAGATCAATGACCATTTTGCCCTTGTGATGGGTGATTGATTGTATTAGAGTATAGGTAATTATAGGTATATATATAGGGGTATAAGTGTAATTGAGTGTGTTTGATTATTTAAAAATCATGATTATAATTGAATCAGGAAAAAAACGTAAACGAACATGTTTATTATGATTATAATCAAAACAGATTATAATCAAAACAGAAACGAACTGGGCCTACAATTTAGATTCTGATCCATTTTGGTTGAAATTAGTTATGGTCAAAGCATCATTTTGGTCCTAAATGTATGTTCTAATGTTCATTTTGGTCCATTATGTTTCAAAACGTTCAAATTGGTCTAAAATGTTGGCAAAATGTTTCATTTTGGAACATTTTGAAACATAATGGACCAAAATGAACATTAGGGCATACATTTAGGACCAAAATGAACCTTTAACCATTAGTTATTGAGAAACCCTTACCAGCAACGCGAGCTGTTGTTGAGGAGAAATCGAGTGTTCGCCATGAACCCTAACAGAGAGCGAGGCAGAGCATTCCGAGGGCTGAGAAACGCTAACGATGACAGAACCACAATCAGAAGAAGACAACGAGGAGCGATCATCGTCGTGGAGAGTGAGACGCAGAGGGCGAGTTAGGGTTTTGGAGAGAGGGTCCCAATGGTTAGGAGCCATCATGAATAGGCCATGGCTACACACTGCCTTCTCCAATCGAAACGTTTCCGATGCTATTCCAAGTGGAAGTTCCAATTCGAACCACCGAGGACGACGGCGACGGCGACGGCGACTCGCGGTTCCTTCTTCTTCTTCTTCTTCTTCTTTTTTCTGTTTGACGACGTCGTTTTCTCTCTCCTCCATGGCAATGAATAGCCTTGGTGGTGACTGGTGATTGCTGAACAGAGGAGCTCAAATTAATTTTGTTTAATATTTTATAAATTTTTAATTAAAAAATAATTATGTTATATTTGTAATACTTTTATTTTTATATTAATTTAGGTCAAAACATCAAATTGGTCCCTAATGTATGGGGTGGATTTCAAATTGGTCTTTTATCTTTTATTCGTTTAAGATTGATTCTATGTGTTTTTATAATTTTTGAAATTGGTCTCAAACATACTTTCGAGACTCAATTTAGAACTTGCCGTATTTGCATTTGAAACGAAAGAGATATGACCAACTTCCCTTATTTGACTATGAGACAAGTTACCTACTTTCGGAACTCAATTTGACATTACTTGTCGACAATTCTAAATTATTAATCGTCAAAAGAACTCCGTAACTCTAGTTCATCGCATTTGAACTTGAAACTTTAGTATTTTTTAGACCAATTTAAGAAATTATAGAAACATGTAGGATTAATTTGAAACAAATGAAGTATAAAAGACTAATTTGAAATCCACCCCACGTATAAAGAGCCAATTTGAGGTTTTGGCCCATTAATTTATATGTTAAAATATACAAATAACCTATTTATCAATGAATTTTTTAAATCACTACAAGATATATTCTTCTATTTGTTTTTTACTTTAAAATGATGATTAATTATTTTTGGAGTTACAAAATTTCATAATAAGATAAAAATGTGTTAAAAGAATAAAAGGAACAATACAAATTGCATTACACACGCTATTGAGAAAAGAGGAGAAAGCCACTACAAAGGACATTTTGGTCATTGCCATATATATATATTCATATTGTGGTTAAATTATGGCAATTATTTTTGTGTTTATTCCCTAATTTTTAAACAAAGAAAAGTCAATTATGCCACAAAATTAAACACCATGTTGGCTAGACCAAGAATATATATGTTTATCTACAAAATTTTGGGGTTGCATCATATAACCCATAAATAACTCTACACTTGATTCCAATATTGACTTCAAATGAACTTTTTCAAAAAAAAAACAGAAGAATTACTACTTACATAATAGAAATTAACATCATTCTAGTCAATAGTACCCTCCACGCGAGGGAAAACAAAACCTTGATGATACAATACAGACACAACAATGTGTTGTTTTGTCTTGAATTTTTCTCCTTTTGCTTCCAATCAGCCACTTTGTTTGATTACAACGTGACTATGAAATATTTTGTAACCTTTTGTAGAAATTAGAATGCTGAACATTTCAAAGTCTTTCCAAGAAGGCGAGAACAAAACAGCTTCTGTCCTGTCTCATCAATAATGGCCTTTCTTGTGTACTAAATTTTCTATTTTTCTTGAATATGACTTGTTGATGCAATGTGTGTGGGATTTCAGTGTTGGCTTCATTGTTTTATACCCTTTTTTTACTTCAATGATTTAGGAATGGTTTGTCATTGTTGCTTAATGTAATTTCAAAGATTGAAGGGGTGCTATTATACCAAACCTTACTATATTAATAAATCCTTGTTGTAAATTATGAGTTTGCCAAATAAAATCTCACATTGTCTATATGAAATGAAAGTAAAAATATATAAGTTAAAGAGAACATTGAATCTCGGTTACACAAGCATGAGTCACCAATGGCAGGAATCACAATTAATAATTGGAGAATGCCACTTCCTAATTTGGTGAGAATAGTAGAATATCTCTTAAGAATAATGTCATTAATTATGACACGACTCGATCTATATTCTCTAACACTCAAAATATGTGTCATATAAAGGAAAACCAATAGTATATAAGTTAAAATGTGATAATGAAGTACTCAGGTATACAATAAGTCACCAGTGGGAAACACAGTTAATAATCATCCATAGTTTTATTTCATGTACATACTCCCTAACACTAAAATACACGGAATACATATAGATATTTCTTCTCTTGAAGTGTCTTCTTCAAAAGCTCAATACTGTTTGAGACTCTGATTTGACTTATCTTATATAGTACTGTGTGAGGTGGTGAGTGGATTGGGACTAAGAGGTGGATAACAAAGGATTTGATTATTTAACAAAGAAGAGAGTTATAACTTACGAGTGTGAACTTTACAATTAAACTATAGCTTGATCATCATGGGTGAAAAAAGGATACTAGTATATCTGGTTCTTCTGTTCAATTATTTGCTGGTTGCAGAAACAGAAACATCTACTGATGATTGTAAGTTCAGTTTGAAAGTCATGCATTAGATAATTTTCTTCACATTTGATCTGTTTCTTTATTGGCTAGAGCATACAAAGATATGAAAAACTTGCATATTCAAAACTAAGCTTTCTCATGTACTAAAAAGCATGAAACTTGACTATTGTTTTTGTGATTTCTCATGCAGTCATAGCCCTAAAGTCTCTTTCGGGTAACTGGCAGAACGTACCTCGAAGTTGGTCGGGTTCAGATCCTTGTGATGATAATTGGGATGGGATCAAGTGCAAAAACACTCGTGTTACTTCCATGTGGTGCCTCTCAGAATTCTTATGTGAAGTTTCCTACTTTCTGCTGAATCTTCTGTGTGAGATTAACTCGATTTCTTACTATCATTTCAGATCATTACCAAGCATGAATTTGATTGGCGATCTATCTGGAGATATTGGTTCACTGTCTGAATTAGAAGCACTGTAGGTGATTTACTTTCAGTATTTTCTGATGAAGTCACAACTAAAGGATGTGAAAAAGTTCTTGGTTTCCATGTTTTTCATAAGCTATAAAGAATTGATTCTTAAAAAATATAGGTTCTTGTCAATTGTTATGCTGGATGTGTGGCTAACAGTTATACTAAACAATGGTTGACTGCGAAAAAGATCATGTCACAACTCAAGTCAAAGGAACAATGGTTGGTATAGCATCACCTAAATCTTTAACACTATGAAAAAAAGAAACAGCATAACCACTAATTTAGTGAGAGGATGATGAAAATTTATTTTACAAATGTGGGTTGTAGAATCATTGATTGCATGCTTGTTCACAATTCTTAATTGGTAACTAAGTCATTATTCTGTCAAATTTGTTTGTTTATTTAGAATGTGAGCGAAATTATGCTAGCATCTAAAACATCAACAGTTCAAGTACTTCTAAAGTTACAGTGTCCATCACATTTGTTTAACATGTGTTAGACACTTCATGCATCTTTTTTCTGATGTGTCTATATACTTCATAGGTAGACACACATAAAAATTAGTTCTCTTTCAAAAGGTAAAATTTTAAGAAATTTCAAATAAACAAGAGGATTCTTGGTTAATTTTTCAAATAAAGAATCTTCAAATAATAGCTTAGTTTGTTAGAAATTTACATATTCATATGTATGAAAATATTGCAGGAACATCAAACAAGCCAATTAATATGCAGCCTCGTCAGTCATGAAATCTAACAGTTAATCTATTATCATTAGACTCCATAAGATGTTATCAAACTAATTGATGATAAAAGACTTACTTTTTTTTTTATGTAGGGCTACATGGATCCGGAGTACTACACAAGTCAGAAATTGACCGAAAAGAGCGATGTCTATAGCTTTGGAGTGCTACTTTTGGAGCTGATAACTGCAAGAAAACCGATACAGCGAGGGAAATACATTGTGAAAGTTGTCCGGAATTTAATCGATAAAACACAAGATTTATATGGTCTTCATGAGATTATTGACCCAGTCATTATTGATTCAGGGTCAACAACACTGAAGGGTGTAGAGAAACTAGTGGATCTCTCAATGAATTGTCTTGAAGAGTCAGGTGCTGATAGGCCTACAATGAGTGATGTGGTGAAAGAAATTGAAAGCTTGTTGCATTTAGCTGGTATGAATGGCATTGCTGAATCAGAAGCATCAAATTCTACTAGCTATGATGAGATAACTAGAGGGAGTTCCCAGAAACTTTATAGTGATGAGGCCTTTGATTCAAGTGTGGTACCTCTTACAACCCAAAACTGAGCCTAATTTTACATGTTAGAACTCAAAGGCTACTTATTAATCAAGTATACTGTAATTAACTGTTTGCTTAAGAACGACAATGGTCTAGACATGCTAATTTAGACCATAGATTGAGTAGTATTATTTAGTTTGTGTTTGTATAACTGATATTATTGCGATTAAATACCATTAATGGTTGGGGTTTTGATGTTTTGGCTTTTAGAAAAAAGAATGTGTAATGCAATTTCTTGGATATGACTACAAGATATCTCTGTTTATCTGTTCTTTTAATTTGTTTTAGTTGGGAGGTCTCATAATAAGGATAAATTCTCCCAATAAGTGTATGTATCTCCAAGGTATAAGGAAAAAAAATTTAATCAATGGTTGCCTTCTAGCAAAGCACAATTGGAATATTCTTATTGGCCATAAAGCCTTAGGCAAAATTGTAATCCTTCCTCCCATACGAAAAAGAAAAAGAAGAGTTAATTTGGATGGAGTGGACTTATTTTCAACTTCAAGTAATAAGACCTTGCAGATACTAATTTTAACAGTCTACTAATTTTTTTATTCAAAAACTAAAAACCTTGCAGATACTAATTTTAACAGTCTACTAATGTCATTATTTTAAGCCCCTAAAATAGTATTTTACACACTGTTCTAGGCCAGAAGGCAAGGTTCTAGACATTATTACATAACAAACATTTACTACTGGAGACCAAATCAAAACAAAACAGTACAACCAACAAGGAGTTTGTCCAAGTGCCCTTAAAACATAGCAATCACATATGGTTCTTGGCAAGAAGACAAAGAGGATTCTTTTTATGCTGAGTAATTCCTGTAAGCATTTAAAAGTCCATGTCTTCTTAATTCATCCCTGGAGGCATTTCCCAATCAAACCAATAAAGAAGATTGGCAAGTATAAGCTCCACCATGGCCAGCCCCATATTTGAACCCGGGCATATTCTACGTCCTGCCCCGAATGGAATTAGTCTAAAATCTTGTCTCCTGAAATCTATATCACTCTCTAAGAACCTCTCAGGATAGAAACTTTCAGGGTCTTCCCAAACTTCAGGATCTCTCTGAATAGCCCTTGCATTAATGTACACTAGTGTCTTGACTTGAATCTCATAACCATCTAATTTGCATTTCTTACTAGTTTCTCTTGGTACTAGTAGTGGTGCTGGAAGGTGTAGTCTCAATGTCTCTTTTATTATTGCTTGAAGATAAGGAAGCATTTGTATATCATCTTGGTCTATATAGCCTTTGTTGCCACACAAACTTCTATTTTCTGCTTGAACTCTCTGCATTACCCTGGGGTTTTTCATCAATAAAGTCATAGCCCAAATTGATGTTACGGCTGATGTGTCTGTTCCTCCAACAACTATGTCCTGAGAAAACATTAGGAAAAAAACCAACAACTATATAAAAAAAAACTTAATTTTTAATAGATTTAGGGATAAAAAATAGATTTTCTCAATTGCCATTTGTTGACAGCTCTAACTGGATAGAAAAAGACTCATCAAAAGCAATTTGTATAGCTTTAAACTCGTCGTATTTGAATTTGAAACAAAAGATATATTATCACATTCGATAGTGTGGAACCAATATGAGAAATTATGAAAATATATAAGACTAATATGGAAAAAAATGAAATATTTAAGACCAGATTGAAAGTTTGACCTATAATAAATAATTAATTAGGTTATGATCTCCAATTCTACCTAGTTGACAGCCACACACTTGTTGAAAGGTGTAAAAAAAAATGTGAGAAAGGAACTCCCAGAAGCTGATTGCTAGTGAATACTATTCTTAAACTACAAAAGTAAAGGGATGTGAAATTACCATGATTATTGCCTTGATGTGGTCATAATTGAAATCAAATGAAAATGAGTGGTCCTTTTTCAGCTGTAGTAAAACATCAACGATGTCATCCTCTTGATCTGATGATTTTTGTCTATTTGGATCAAGGTGCTCATTGATAATTTCTTCATAAAATGCATCCAACTCTGTAAAATTTCTTTCCAGACGAGCATGTAATCCCGATAGTTTATCAATCCATCCAAACAAAGGAATATAATCTGAGACAAAGAAGGTAGCCATCAATGCCTGAAGTTCATTAAACAGACCATGGAACCTGCTCCTTTCTGCTCCTTCCTCTTCGTACCTGTTTGGAGATTATTAAAGTACCAATTATGAGTCTTTTCTAAAGAGCCTAAACTTTGAGTTGAAATGAATGCTTTTAAGTTTTAATATGATTATGATACTTGGGCCTTTATATCTATATACACATGACCAACTAATCTAGAGTTTGATCATTCCATCATGCTCTTGTTTAAAATCTTTTGAGTAAATTAATAACCGATCCTTAAAAGGTCACTATGTTAATAATGTGATCCATAAAAAAATTGAAATATATAATATAGTCTCTAAAAGAATCCAACGGTATACTTGTTAGTTATTTTCATAGATTAAAGAGTATATTATTTTATTTTTTCATGAATTAAACGGGTATTTTAACCTTTTAGAAATCGAGTTGTTAATTTGATGATCTTTAAAGGAGAGTTATTACTTATTAGTTTATTCCAATCTTTTCAACACAAGTAGTTTATTCCAATCTCATATTAGTCCCTAAAAGGTGAATTCTATTTTGGTCCCTCAAGTTTTTTTTTGTTTATTTCATTTTTTTCCTTAAAGTTTTCTATTTGTTCCACCGTTAGTCTCTAGGTAAATTCTATCAAAGTTTCACTATTAAATATGACATGGACATATGAGATACTATTTCTCTCTTAGCCAAATCAATTTTAATGATATCTATGAGAGAAAAATGATCTAACTAAGACGTTCAAATCATATTTAAACAGAGTAACTTGGGACTATTTATTTAAAAACTAATGATAGAACAAGTAAAAAATTCTAAGGACAAAAATAAACAAAAAAAAACTAAGGACTAAAACGAAATTGACCCTATATTTTATGGACCAACATGAGGTTTCGACAAAGATTGAAAATTTGAGAAAAATTGACCCTATAAGCTATAACAAAGCCAACTTCAAGCCTTCAAGTAAATGATCAAGATTTTGAATTGAAGTGATATACCTTTTCCCCAAGGCAATCCTACAAGTTACGGCACTTGTGAGAGACATTATGGTATCACTTAAGTTGGTAACTTGTGAAGAAGCAGATTGTCTTGATATCTTCTTGATCATTTGCATGGTCTCAAATTGTCTTATAGCAGAAAAGCTTGAAACACGCTTTAAGCTGAAAATATGCATAGCACAAATTTTTCTAATTTCTCTCCAATAATCGTTGTTTGGGGAGAATATCATGTCTGACCCATTGTATGACAGTTTCTGCTGCCCAAGCAATAAGGGTCTATTACAAAACTCAAGGTCATAGGTTTTATAGATAGAAAAGATAGTTTATATTGACAAATTGGGTGAGATAAATAATGACTGTCTTAGAACAAATTTGTTAAATTTTTATTAATAAGTTTTAAAAAAGAATTTATTGTTATAATCAAATTAAAGAAAAAAAGGAAAAAGAAGTCTTTCAGACGATAATACAGGATTTATGGATCATCTTCTTTTGTATTAATGATGATGTAAAATATATGGTCAGCCGTGGGCTATTTTTATTTTTGTATTAATACTGATTTTGAAATATGTGGACTTGTTAGTTCTGTGTTCAATCTATTTAGAGTTTAGCATTAATCATGATTGAAGAATATGTGGTTGTTAGTTTTGTGTTCAACCAATTTTTTTAATAGATATTTTTTTAGTTATATTAGAGTTAATTTTATTTGAGGCATTATCAAACAATTCAAATTATTACTTTGTAAAAAATTAATTTTTTTTTCTTTAGATTCAAGCCTTATTTATATGTTTTTTTTTTGGAAAAAAAGTTTAGGTGAGTTGGGCCCCGGGGCTCACCAAGGCCAAGACAGACCTCAAGGCTCTATGAGCGCTTACAGAGGTACTTACAGATCGCCTACCACCAAAGCCCTCATATCGGCAGTGAGATCCGAACTCACGACCTTGTGGGTTATGAGTTGATTCCTTATCAACTGGGCCGACCTTTGTTGCCAAGCCTCATTTATATGTTTAGTCAGTATAATAAAGTGACTTTGGATAAACGTGACACTTTTATTTGCCGGAGATAAAGTGAGTTGAATCATAGCTCTTTAAAAAAAAAATCCACGTGAGTGTATTGCTTTAAAATTTTCAAAATATTTGATACACCATCCTCATCTTAATTTTAATTGTAAAATGATATTTTAGGATAGAAATTTCGATATTATTTGTAAATTATCCTTATAAAACTTTTAAATTGATTTGTATTATTTAATTAAAAACTTTATTTAAGATTATCCAAACTATTGTTAATTAACACCTTTACTACTAATTCATGCATCTTGAGTTTTATTCCGAGAGAAAAGTACTCGAGTTTTAAAATTTAAAAGACATTTTTTTTTGAAATTTCAACTTAGATTAATTAGAACTTTTAAGTTTTAAAAGTCGAGCGATAGATTTCCTCACCTCTCAAAAAAAAAAAATGACTGACAAATTAAATCCTGAACTTTCAAAAAAAAAATGAGACTATATTTAGAGGTGTTGAATAATCAAAGTTGAAAAGTTAGATATTATGTCTGTTAATTTATTTGAAAATTGAAGTTCTATCAATCAATTTTTAAATTTCAAATGTTCTAAGTGGTCGAAATTGGAAACTCAAAAGATGCATCTCACTTGATTAACTACCGCCCATAACAATTGCATAATTTGGGTTCGATTCCTCGTGATGCCTCATTTGGTTAGTTATCTGTAAGTGTTCATTGAGCCCCAAGGCCTACCTTGACTCTGGATTTGCGCGTCATCCCCTCACCTAAAATTTAATTTTCTAAAAAAAAAAAAAACTCACATGTGTCCAGCCTAAAATTAAATTCAATGAGGCAAAGTGCTTTTCAGTCATTTAAAAAATATTGTATACATTCTTTTATTTAATATAAGTTTGAAGAGAAATCAACGCTTTAAATGCTAGTTACAACGTATATATGAGGATGATGCTATAATAAAGGGGCCACTTTAATAAGTCTCTCTCACTTTCACCATAATGAAGCTTCAAAGAATGCTACCTTCTCTGCTTCTTATCCTTAACTCTCTGTTCATCAATATTGCATTTGCAGAAACAGCTATTGAGGATTGTAAGTCTATATTTTCGATGCCTAATTTAATTTCTCCACTGATTTTGTTATTTTTATTCACATCTTTGACAACACAAGAAGCTCTTATCTTATCATTTTGGTCCTGAAAGTGAAGAACCATGAAGTTGAGAAGCAGAAATTTGATGTACCTTAGCTTTTCTCCTATAGGTTTAGGAAGAAGTACATATTCACAGTTTGAGATTATTATTATTTTTATGACTTGCTTCTCAAGGTATTGTTTGGATGATGAAGAACAAAATCATCCAAATCTTTCCGCCGCCATTTCTTCTTCACTCTCTCTTGGATTTTTTTTTTCTCTTCTCTATAAATTGAAAATATAAATACCTCATTTTTTTTGAAGTATAGGATAAATTCTCTTTTAGTTAGGTACTTTTTGTTCATTTTGGTGTTGAAAGTTTTTAATAATTGTTTTACGTTAGTTCTTATCTTGATTTCGTTTGATTTTCGTCGTTATCTTTAAATTGAACATTTTTTTTATTATATGTGTTTTAATACGTAAGTTAATAAAGAAAAAAAATAAATATTGACATCGCAATCTCATTCTTCATTTAGAGAGTTGTGTCTGTTATTGCGATGAGATGAAAGAAATATTTTTTTTTCTTTTACTAACTCAGACACGTATGAAAATATTGTCCTACTTAGAGATAAACTAGCAACAATAAAACAAATTGAAAATTTTAACGAAAAAAATGAAATGAAATATATTTTAGATTCACAACGAAATTCACCCTATACTTTAAAGACCAATATGAAATTTTGACCAAATATATATATATAGCAAAGTTCAAATATATATATCTTATATTATATGGCTCCACCCCTTTTTGGTCGTCCACATTTTAAAACTATAGTACAAAATTAATAATTAGAAGAAAATTATTATTTGATCCATTCTTTTTTACTGAGTTAACGATTTAGTCCTTCATTTATTTTACATACATATTTGCGTGCCCGTTAGGGCACGCAAAGCCTCTAATATATATATATTCACCCTATACTTTTACTTCTTTACTTCTCATCTAAAGTATGCCATAATGTGAAGATTTTCCAAGTATTGAGATCTAAATCTTGAAATTTGGCTATGAATTCTGTTGTTGCAGTGAATGCCCTGATATCTCTGAAGACAAATATAAAGAACACACCTCAAAATTGGGAGGATTCTTCAGATCCTTGTAGTGGTTGGGATGGCATTAAGTGCACTAAATCACGTGTTATTTCCATGTAATCTCTGTTTTCGATCCTTTCATGTGATTTTGCTATACTTTCTTCTCTCTCACTTTACCTTTTCGTGAAATTTAAAACTTTCTTGCTATTTTTATTTTTGAAGAAAATTATTACACATGGATTTGGAAGGCCAGCTCCCTCAAGATATTGGATCACTCACTGAATTACAGACTTTGTAAGCCTTTTCATTATTAGTCAACTTTGATTTTCTATTCAAATTGTGTAGTGATTGTAGCTTTCAATAAAGCATATGTCCTATATATTTTTGGATGATAAAAAGGGGTTTTAGAATTTTAAATCAATGTTAAAATTTTTACAATCATTTCAATATTTTTATAAAAAAATTAATATGTTAATAAAATTAAATGACATAATAATGTTAAGCACTAAATAAGTTTATTTTTCTCCGGATAAAATCATTCTTTTGTCTCTAAACTTTACATCAATTTTTAATTTCGACTCTAAAATTTATTTATTATCAATTTTATTCTCAAAATTTGACATTTTAGTCATATAATTTCAAGATTTTAATGTGTCAATATGCTTTATATATATAGATCATATTATATTTGACTCACTAATGTCTTTTCAATCCTTTGTGTATTGAAGTAGGAACTAATTAACTTTACATCAATCTTTGTTTTACTCCTAATTTCCCCATTTTTATAGGGATCTCTCTTACAATAAGAAACTAGTAGGAACACTCCCACTAGCAATTGGAGATTTGAAGAAGCTGTCAGAAATGTAAGGAAATATTGATTATTTTCAGGATTAATTATTATAACCAAAATTAATATGGATTAGTTTAACAAAGCATAATAACTAACAAAAATGGTGTTTTCTCTTATATCTACCAGATATCTTGTTGGTTGTGGTTTCACTGGCAATATTCCAGATGAAATTGGATTATTATCAGAACTCGCCTTCTTGTAAGTAATTTCTACTCTGTCATGTAGCAAAAATTCATGAAAACTAAATTAGGATTCTTCTTGGTCAAAGTATAAATTTGGTCTTATATCTTTTGTTGAGTTCTCAATTTGATCTTGTATCTTTTTTTTGTTTCATTTCTTGTCCCATATCTTTGCAAAAGATCCCAATTTGGTCTCATATCATTTTTTATCTCATATCTTTTGGTTAAGTTGTAAAATTGATCTCATATCTTTGCAAAAGGATCAACCGTTAGTTGATCCTTCTGCAAAGATATGGGATCATTTCTGCACCTGACAAAAAGATATATGATCAATTCTATAATTAACTCATAGATATGGGACTAAATTTGCAACAAAAAAAGATATGAGACCAAATTGAGAACTAACCCAAAGATTTGAGACCAAATGTGCAACAAAAAGATATAGGACCAAATTGAGAACTGAGCAAAAGATATAAGACCAATTCTTTCCACGACTAAACTGTGTATTTCAAATTTTTAGAGACCAAATTATTAGTTTACTCTATTTGTTGTTTCCTTGGTGAAAATAAACATGTTGAACTACATTAGATTAAATGCTCCATTCATTACTATTTTGATGCTATGGTGATCCTTTTGGGTTATAAATGCTCAAAATCATGAGAAACTTGGAATTGCAGATCTTTAAACTCTAACAAGTTTAATGGAGGGATTCCAGCATCAATTGGGAATTTATCAAAGCTTATATGGCTAGATTTAACTGACAATCAACTTGAGGGACCAATCCCAATATCTAGTGCCACTACTCCTGGTTTAAATATGCTACTCAATGCAGAGCACTTGTATGTCAATTTCTCTTCTGGATTAATTATATATTACTTGTTTTCTTACTTTTCTTTTGCTTCTTTGGATTATATATATGGTGTATCTAACATATTTCCTATGCCAACAGTCATCTTGGGAAGAATAAGCTCTCAGGAAATATTCCTTCTAATCTTTTCACTGCAGAAATGGCTCTGTTACATTTGTAAGTGTCAATGACCATTTCAAAGAATAGTTTTGTTATAGGCCAAATTACATTTTTGGTCTCATATATTTGGGATGAATTTCTATCTAGCCCTTCTCATATAGTTTCATTTCCTGACGACCCCTATTGGATAGAGAAATGACTTGTTAAAAGCAATATGTAACTTCAGACTCATTGCGCTCAAACTTGAAACGAAAGTAATATGACTATATTCAGTTGTTTGGAATCAAAAATGAAAAATCATGGAAACATATAGGACAAATTTTGTGAAAGACAAATAAAAAGCTAGATTGAAATTCACCCCAAACATATAGGACCAAGAGTGTAATTAAACCTAAAATGATAAAGCCAAACTTGTATATGTCTTCTTTGTACGAGTACTCCAAATTAAAAAGTATAATTTTGTTTTGGCAGGATCTTGGATAACAATCAACTCACTGGCAGCATTCCTGATACAATTGGACTTGTTACAAATCTAACAGTGGTGTAAGTGTCCATATTAATATTATCACACACACTCAAACAAATTCATAGATAAAAAAGTATTATGGATGCTTTTTGGCTTAGATATTAATTCTTTTATGGCTCCAGGCGAGTAGAAAATAACTCATTATCTGGCATTGTTCCTATGAACCTGAGCCTTCTTGGAAATGTTACAGACCTGTAAGCACACTTAAACATCTTACTAATTAAATAGAGTTCTCTTAATCTCATTTTTTTTCAGCATTGTTTTTGGTTTTATTTATGCTTGTTTGTCAGGGGCTTCTCCAACAATATGCTACAAGGTCATTTGCCAAATCTTAGTGGAATGAATAACCTCAAGTACTTGTAAGTAAAGCATTTTTATCTCTTATATTTCTAATAGGAAAAAGTTTCATTTTAGTCCTTATATTATAAGGTGACTTCTATTTTGATCTTTAAACAATTTTTTTTTGTGGAGGGATATGAGCAACAATAGCTTTGATCCGTCAGTTTTTCCATCGTGGCTTCCCACTTTACAGTCGTTGGAAACATTGTATGTCTTTCCTAACTTCATCAACAAAAGCTTTGATTCGTGAGATACATATATATGGTTTCAAAACTTGAATGCAGTTAATTATTAGGCCTTGTTTTCTATGGCAGAATGATGGCAAGCACAAATCTTCGAGGTGATATTCCCGTTACAATTTTTAGCCTCGACCATTTACAAACTGTGTGAGTACCAGATTGTTTTAACTGGTCATACATATTAATAACTAGGGGCTTTGCGTGCCTTAACGGGCACGCAAATATGTATGTAAAATAAATAAGGGACTAAATTGTTAACTTAGTAAAGAAAGAGAGACCAAATAGTTAATTTTCTCTTATTTTTAATTTCATAGACTATAGTTTTAAACATGGACGACCAGAAAGGGGTGGAGCCATATAATATAAGATTTAGGTCAAGACTTCATTTTGTTTCCTCAACTATAAGGTAAATTCCGTTTTACTCCTTAAACTATTTTTCGTTCCATTTTGGTCTTCAAACTTTTCCATTTGTTAGTACAAAACATGATAGTCTTATTTTTGCTGTTATTTCTGACTTGACCAACTGAAATGGACGATTTCTCTTATTAAAATTTTTTCTTTACCAGATAAATTTGTGGTTGATTCTATTTTCTAATAAGAGATTTTATTTTCCTATTTACCAAGAAATCATCCAGGTCAGGTTTCCAACTCAAAGATGAATGATAAAACAAGTACGAAAGTTTAAGGACTAAAACAGAACAAAAAATAATTTAGGGACCAAAATGGAATTCATCCTACAATTTGGAGATCAAAATAAGGTTTTGACCAATAGTTTATGTAGCAATATGTATGACAATTGTTCTGATGCATGTGATCACAGGGTGTTGGAAGATAATGAACTTAGTGGAACCTTGGACATTGGAACAAACCACAGCAAACAACTGCAACTGATTAATTTACGGAAAAATAAAATTGAAAGTTTTGAGGAAGAAGATGCAGACTCCAATATCACAACAATGTAAGCCGTAGTTGAATGATTCAAGACCTTTTCCTTACCTTTCATCGCATATATTATCGATTACGTCGTCTTCAAAGTTTCACATTTTGATCGATTTTATATTTTATTATATCTCCATCCAATGAATTAACGGCATACTTTATACGACTTATGATATGTAACCTAAAATTGCTGAAAAAAAAAATTAAACCCGGACTTAGATTGAAAATTATGGAGTTTGGGCAAGGGATAAAATCGATCAGAATGTGATGTGTTAGGGACGAAATTGATAGAAAACAAATTTTGGAGAAGAAATTGAAAATCAATGTAAATTTTGAGGACCAAAAATGATGTTTTAGCCCTTTTGTTTTGTTATGTTTTTTCACCTACATGGATGGTTGATAACTGCTCATTTCATCTACAGACTGGAGGAAAACCCTGTATGTTATGAAACAGGGACTAAAATGAAAACTTTCTGCACAAATTCGGAAATGTCAGAGCAGCAAAACAAATGTAGTAAATGCAGTAATCCAGATCAGTTTGCAAGTCCCAATATGTGCAAATGCTCATATCCATTTACAGGAACTTTATATTACAGAGCTCCTTCTTACATGAACAAAAATGATCTTGAACAACGTATTTTGGATAAGCTACATTCATCTAATCTACCTGTGGACTCAGTTTCAATCATTTCACCTTGCTTTCAGTATCAGTGTCTTGAATTTATCATACAAATCTTCCCTTCAGATCAAGACCATTTCAATCTTACAATCACTTCTGAGATAAGCTTGCTTCTAGTTGACCTTAGTAGACATGATGCTTATACTTTTTTTCCTGGTGATGATGACTATGGTAAGTACCCTTCAGTTCCTCACATACTTGTTTTTATATAAAGTTTAATGACTTTAGCTTGAATGTCCAAATTGATCTTTCTAGATGTTTCACAAGTTTCAAATTGATCCTATATGTATGCAACTTATTTCAAATTAATCCTGCTGTTACAATCCATCAGTTTCTGACATGTCAACGGATGTGTCATTTTCTCTCTCCCATTAGACCTCTCTTTTACTATTAATTTTACTTCTCTTCTTCTTCTTCTTCTTCTTCTTCTTTTCCACCTCCACAGCTCCTCTCTCTCTCTTTCTCTTTCATTCTCATCCATGAAGGTAACTAATAGATTGTAACGATAGGACCAAATTGAAACAAGTTGCCTACATATTGGACCAATTTAAGAATTCGACCATAATTTTATGGTTTCCAGATTTTTTACTCAATTTTTAGTTTGGTCCATATATTGTGGAGAACTGTAATTGTTCACTGTAGTTATGAAAATTTTATATTTGGCCTTTTTGTTAAACATGGCTAAGGGCCTCAACAAAATCTGCTTACCTAGTTACCTAGACAAAAATGTGTCACCATGGAACTATAAATATATAAGATTCATGTCACCTCAACCCTACCACTGGCATCATAGAGGTCATTTTCATTACTGCCATGGGCTGAGATAGTGTAAATCTTGCATATTCAGAACGTCATTGGCTAGGCCACTAGATTCTCAGTAAATAATTAAACCCTTTTATTTAATGTGGAAAACTTAATATCATGATTTCTCCATTTTAATATAGTTTGTTGTCTCTTTTATAAGGAAATGAGGGCTTTCATAAATCGTACATCGGCATCATAATTGGAACAACAGTTGGTGGTTTCATCTTGCTTGTGTTACTTCTGCTAGCAGGTGTTTATGCTTTCTCCCAAAAGAAAAGGGCAGAAAAAGCAATTGAACAAAGCAATCCATTTGGTAAGATATATATATAGCTTCACAACACTTGGTTCCTTAAATTGTATTAATTAAGTCACATGGAACTAAGTTAGTCTATTTTTTTTTTCTTTACTTAAACTGCAGGACACTGGGATCAGAGTGATAGCAATAGTACCCAACCTCAGTTACATGGAGCAAGACGGTTCTCTTTTGAAGAACTAAAGAAATACACACAAAATTTCTCAGAAGATAATGATATTGGATCTGGGGGTTATGGAAAGGTATTGAATCTTTCTTGTTATCTTCAATCTGCTATTATGGTTTAGATATATACCTTTTTAAGATATCATATTATTACCCAACCTCAGTCAAAATATCATATTAGTCCCTGAAGTATAGGGTGAAATCTGTTTTGGTCCTTAAAGTATTTTTCATTCTGTTTTGGTCTTTAAAGTTTCTAATTTGTTCCACAGTAGTCCCTATGAACTGGACAACTAACTTGGATGACTTCTCTCTCATTTGTGTCCCTAATAAATGAGTTGACAGAAAGAGAACTAAATATTAGTGTTGCAGTCTTATTCTTAAGTGAGTATTGTGAGGATAAGTCGTGTCTACTATAGCCATGAAATAAGGGAGATATTTATTTTTCTCTTTGTCCACTCACTTATTAAAACATATACGAAAGAGAAATCATCTAGGCCAGGTCTCCAGCTCAAAGATAATGGCAAAAATCAAACAAAATTACAATAGTTACTAAGGATGGAACAAACTGGAAACTTCAAGGACCAAAACAGAACAAAAGAATACTTTAAAAACCAAAACAGAATTCACCCTTTATTTCAGGGACCCATATGAGGCTTTGACCTTTACTTTAATAACTGAGAGTGAGAACTAAGAAGACATAATATCTCTCCTTATTAATTTGGGTTCAATTCCTTTGGATTCAAATTTAGGCAAAGCTACACCCCGGACCATAGTACCCAAAGTAAAAGAATTCTTCCTTTTGATAATCTATGAGTTAATGTGATTTGGAATCTTCTCATACTATGCTTATTATAATATTGAAAAAATTATTGTGAGTAGTTTTGAACATATTAGTCACTACATTATTCTGCATATTTTACATACTCATATATACCAATATTCTAATAGGCTAATGTCCTACAGGTTTATCGGGGAGTCCTTCCAAATGGACGCATAGTTGCCATAAAACGAGCTGAAAAACAATCAAAGCAAGGTGCCCTCGAATTTAAAGCTGAGATTGAACTTCTTTCAAGGGTTCACCATAAGAATCTGGTTACCCTTGTTGGATTCTGCTTTGAGAAAGGAGAACAAATGCTGGTTTATGAATTTGTTCCAAATGGAACTCTAAAGGATAGTATCTCAGGTATTTAGAGCAGTTTCTTCTTTGATCATTGGTTCTGTCAATTTGGTTTTTTTGCACTTTTAGGAATCTTCCAATTTAGTGTTACCCTCAAGCCACACCAATGACAATAACAGTTAAAGCCTTTTTTCACTAGTGAGGTCAGTTATATGAATCAATCGACGCCAATGTTCTGTCTTTACTCTTTAAGATATTAATAATTAAACTCATCCTAATAGTTTCTCCTATTGTTTTCTTTGGTCTTCGCTTATCTCTAGTAATTGGGCTATCTTCCATCTGATAAACTCTACCTACAAGAGCTTCTAAAGACTTTCTTTGTAAAGTTTAAGGACTAAAAAGGTGTTTTTGCCTTTATTATATTATCTAACAATGCATATGCTCTATGCAGGGAAGTCAGGAATTGTAATGGATTGGACTAGAAGGCTAAAAGTAACACTTGGAGCTGCTAGGGGTTTGGCTTATCTTCATGAACATGCCAATCCTCCTATTATACATAGGGACATTAAATCAACCAACATTTTGCTCGATCAATACTTGCATGCAAAAGTTGCTGATTTTGGTCTTTCTAAGCCTTTGGATGATTGTGAAAAAGATCATGTTACTACTCAAGTTAAAGGAACAATGGTTAGTATATATATGTCTTCTAAACCTTTATACTACATAACAATTTTGTTACAAAAGATAAGCCACTACACGCTACATAATTTTCATACTGGTGATGATAGAATACGATTGGATTCAAGTTTGTTTAAATATTGGTTGAAATCTCATATTGGTCCCTAAAGTATAGATTGAATTCTGTTTTGGTCTCTTAAGTTTTTTTCATCCTATTTTGGTTCTTAAAATCTCCCACTTGTTTAATTGTTAGTTCCTAGGCAAATTTTGTCCCAAGTTCTACCATTAAATATGATCTAGACATTTTAGCTGGACCATTTCTTTCTCATAAATGTCATTAAAATTGATTTGGTAGAGAGAAACAAATATAGCTAATGTACATGTCATATTTAGAAGTGGAACTTGGACAGAATTTGTTGAGGGACTAATTGCGGAACAAGTGAAAAATTTTAAAGACTAAAACAGAAGAAAAAAAAACTTTAAGGACCAATATGAGGTTTTAACTGAAAAGTATAACATGTAGAGGGTCTTTAAATCTGATATCAAACACATAACATGTATACTGGATTCTTCTCCTTTTCAAGAATCTTTTAGTTTCTGAAAACTTATCAAACTTTTTGATGCAGGGCTACATGGATCCTGATTATTACACAAGCCAACAATTGACTGAAAAGAGTGATGTATACAGCTTTGGAGTGCTAATGTTGGAGATGATAACTGCAAGAAAACCAATACAAGGAGGGAAACACATTGTAAAAGTGGTTAGAAATTCAATTAACAAGACCAAAGACTTGTATGGTCTTCATGAAATTCTTGACCCATCTCTCGATTTTCAGTCGATTTCGAAGGGATTATTTGAGAAATTCGTAGATCTTGCAATGGAATGTGTTGAAGACTCAGGTGCTGATAGGCCTAAAATGAGTGATGTGGTTAAGGAAATAGAAAGCATTTTGAAGTCAAGTGGTTTGAACCCAACACCTGAATCATCAGCATCAAATTCAGCTTGTTATGAAGACACAACACGTAGTGAGAATTCTGGGCATCCTTACAACAGTACTGAGTTCTTTGATACAAGTGTAGTACTTCTACGTCAGGAAAAAACTGAGTCTAAGTAAGTTTTCATTTCATGTTGGGAAATTAAAAGGAAACTTGTTTATCAAGTATCATTTGGAAATAGGGAAAATGCTATCAAGAGCATATGTATATAGAGTCATTGGCTCAACAGTGAAAATGATCCTGTCTTCCTTGTAAATTACAGATTAATTATGGAATAATAGAAAGGACAAAGATGTCAACTATCAATTTAGTCCTTGGATTATGTGGATGTTGTTATTTTAGTCCTTGAATTTATTAAATGTTTGATTTAGTCTCGGAAAATTCATGACTCATTGCAATTTAGTCCATGAAGAGACTAACTTGTAACAAGTCATGAATTTTCAGGAACTAAATCAAACATTTCAAAACATTAAGGATTAAAATGATAGCATCAATATAATATAAGAACTAGAATGCTCGTTCACTTAAAAAAAAAAGAGAGAGAGAAAAAGCTAGGTGAAATTCCTAAAGTATTTGCTATCTAAGTTTTCCAATAAAACATGGCATATATATTGAAGAACCCTTTTGAAATAGTTAATCAAGTGATGCTCATGTGTTTTTATTGGAAAACTTGATAGCGAATATGTAAAATCAATACCTAAGCCTTTCCTTGCTTATAAGCTGTGATGTAGTGATGTACGTACAAGTACAACATATAAATTTTTATAGGAATGATAAACCCTAAATGTTAAATAGCTGTGTTCCAATTTGCTAGTTTAATGAGTATTGACACTATTGTTGTGCTTTCCAAACGTGTGTGCTATGAGATTCTTTTTCCTGGGTTTAGAAGTATAATTTGGGAAAAGAAATTCTATCTTTCTTCAGTAATGAACAATTTGTGTTTCTCCCAAAAAAAAGAAAGTGATGAGCAATTTGTGCTTTAAAAATTTATTTTAAGCTGCATTTTTCTACTATGTTAAAATGTAAGTGTTCTGACACTATGCATGAAAACTTTTTGGCTCGTCTTCTGCTTTGCAAATGAAGAATAGTAAATAGAGTTTGAGGATTTACTGTTGAAATTTGATAAATGAAGTTTATGTTAGAAGTAATTTTAATAGCTAAAAAATATGGCTGAGGTGAAATTACAATACATCATTCACCAGTGTTTCTGTAGTTGAGGAAAATCTTGTACTTTATAAGATGAATTTCTGGTCTCTTCTTTATTATCATTTTGTTTCATCACTATTGTCAAATTCCTCTAACTTTCATCACTGCACTAATTATACTTATCTTTCTAACATTAATTATATATTTTATTAGAACTTGACAATATTGCACTTAGAACTTCAAACAAAACATTGCACTTCCTGGAAGGCTGGAACTAGGGGTGCCAATCTCAACCCATTACCCACCAACCCAATCAACCCAACAACAAATTAACCAACCCAACCCCAACCCATTTAAATAATGGGTTGGGTTCAAAATTGACCCATTAAAATTTGGGTTGGGTTGGGTAAAACCCATGGGTTACCCAACCCAAATTTGTATCAAAACTACGTAGTTTCATGAAAGGGGATAAATATGCAATTTCATAAATTTTTGCAAAAATTACAAAAACGTCCCTAAACCATAATATTTGAGGACAAAAATGAAAATTATAAAAAAAAATTTGGACCAAAATTTTAATTTTGAAAAATATTGGAAAAAGGATAAAATTACAAATTAGTCCTAAATTTGAAAAAAAATGCATTTTAGTCCCACCAAACTGTGAGTTAAGTGGAAGGAAGATGAATTTTGCAAATTTTTGCAAAAATTACATAATTCCCCTAAATATTTTCAAAATTTACAAAAAAGTCCCTACATCATGATATTTGAGGACTAAAATGAAAATTTTAAAAAAAATTGGGGTCAAAATGTAATTTTTAAAAATATGAAAAAGGTGGAATTTGTAAATCTGTCCAAAATCTGAATAAAAATACTATTTAGTCCTAGATTTGAATAATTTAAAAATTATTCTAATTAATTAGTTTAAAAATTAAATAATATAAATACTTTGAGATGGGTTCATGGTTGGGTTGGGTCAACCCTAAATTTTATGGGTCATGACCCACCCATGACCCATTTAAAAAATATAAATGGGTCAATAACCCATTTATAAATGGGTCAATAACCCATTTATAACCCAACCATTTACGACCCAACCCAACCATTTGCCACCCCTAACTGGAACCAAAAAAACAGATTGTTATATTCACCTTCATGAATTCAATTTAATACTTGTGAAGCGCTTTCATGCTGATTGCATTTTTCAAAGTAGAAAAAGATCAGATTATAGAAGGATTATCAGAAAGAACAGGGTGTCAAATTAATCAATGTAAAATCAGGTGATTGCAAGACCAACAAATATCTAGTCCGAGTATGCAGACTACAAAAATTTAGACAATATTCTCACTTTCCACAGTACTCTCCCTTCTTTCTAAGGGATATAATTACCAAATCTATATTTTACAACAGAACATGATATCAGAAATTAGAAGGTTTGGAAAGTTCGTCGTCTGGAACCAAATATTTCAAAGAAAGCAGAATACTTCTCACCAATCAGAGCGAAGAACTGGTCACTTCAGCTTCAAATCTTGCCAAACAGCCTTAATTGGAATTCTGGGTGTTCAACAAAGAAACAAACAAAATAAATTAAAAAATTTTTTGGTCACAACTAAATTTTTGTGTGATTCACAATGCAAGATCAAGATATTTAGCTCATGCATACATACAGTTTCAGTGAAAAGTTTTCTTATTGTAGCATTGAGGTCACCCTCCCAACGCCATGCATCTGTTGCTGCCATCTCAAATACTTTTCTGAGGCGTGGTGCACTTAGGATTCCTTGAGAAAAAGTCTCCATCCTGGGACAATTACTGACCAATAATTCTCTCAATAGTGGAAACTTGAAGCTGCAGTTTGTGTTGCAAAAGGTTGCAAGCCTTGGCAACTTTAGCAGCATCAAACACTCCAGTTTCATAAAAGCAATCTCATCTTCTTCACCATCCTCACAAGTCACAATTTCCTCTATCATTTCACATCCATGTATAGCCATACTCCGGAGATTTTGTAAACTTCTGGCTGTTGTAGATGATATGAGATTTACCAATCTAGCACATGCACTCACATGCAAAGTATCTAAATTCTGGAATAGTACCAAAGATGGAACCAGAGTGGTCAGACTAGAACAACCAATTACTTCCAAGGTTTCAAGATTTTGAAGTATTGATTGTATTGGACATTTTGCTTCACATGTATATTTTAGGTTATTCAAATACTCTAGCTGTAGCACCCTCAGCTTTGTGATCGTCCCCAGATGATTACTTTCATGGTTTTCACTAGAGAAAAGCTTTATGAAAGAGCTGCAACTCACAATAAGCTTTTCCAGATTGGGAAAAGTTTTTAAGAAATCCCATGGAAATATGTCTGACTCATCATGAAAGCACTGCAAGCTGAGAGCTTTTACTGTGTAGAGATAATCACCATGAAGGTGACTATTACAGATCTCTGTGACATCCTTGCTGCTCAGAGACAATTCCTCTAGGTAGGGATTAACCTATAGGACCAATTAGATATAAACATGGTTAAGCACTGTTGAATATTCTAGGAATTATCATACAATAATAGAAGCAGCGTATTATAGATCTCAAAGGTAAATACAGAAAATAAATAATCCTTTTCTGATTTTCTGTGTATATATGCTGCATAGTTCTTGATACATATTTGATAGCATAAATAGATCAATACATGAGGTGAGACTTCATGTAGTCTTTACCTTTTCAATTGAGAAGAAATATTGTTGATTAACAAGAATTTCTTCCTGGATTCTTTGAGACCTTGATATGAATACTCCCAGCTTATCACAATGATACACATCTAATTTTCTTAAGATTGGACAATCAAAGGTATATACTCCAGGGTAGAAGCTTCTAAGTTCTGACAAGTTCCAGAATATCAAAGATGTTAATTGAGGGAAAACAAACCGTGGAGCTGCCTCTACTGCTTCATCCTTTGGGACAATTTCCTCTACACCACAATCTCTTATCTCTAGCATTTGGAGTTGCCAAAGCTCTTTGGCTAAAGAGAGTGGAAAGACATAACTTAGACTTTCACATTCAACAGCTTCCACGATACAAAGGTTTCGAAACCTGAAAGTTGCTTCAGGATCTGCACTCCACACATGCTTCAACTTTGGCAAATGATTCAAAGTCAGAGTTTTCAACTGCATTTCCAACTGATTTTGGCTACTGCCCTCCATATCCAGCCCTTGTATCCCAAACACAAATTCTAGTGTAGAACAATTAGTAGTAAGCACTGTCTCCAGATTCTGTAGTATACCTAACACATTAGATGGAAACAAATTCCAAAGACTTGGGCAGAATTTAACTTCCATCCTTTTCAATTTGTAGAATGAACCCTTTGCTAGTTGATGGGGCCATATCAATTGCAGTTTATCCATGTAGGAAATTACAAACGTCTCCAAGTTGGGGAATATAGCCTACAGTTTACAGTTAATTACAATTAATGATAAACTTCAGACTTCAGAATAAAATATGCAAGTGATAAATCAAAGAGGTAAAAGATATACCAAACAAAGTGCAAATACAGAGAATACAATAAAACTGAACCAAATACAAGTGATCACCTCTTCACTTAAACGAAGCTGCTCAGCCATGTTCTCCTCCAGAGAAAATATACTATCTATCGTTTCACAGTTACTGATCTCAAGGTATTGGAGCCTTACAAGTCTTTTAGCCACAGTGGTTAAGAAAAGATAGTTTAGCGTACCACAACCATCTACAATTAAACTTGTTAAACTCTGAATGCAAGAATGGGTTAAGAGTAGATCATCACTTAAGTTCCTGAAGTTGATTGATGAAAGCCTCAAGGTTTCCAAACTCGGTAAGGTAACCTGCCACGCATAGTCATTGTTGTCAAAATTTTATTTTAGCCTTTCATCATAAATTCCATTAGAACGAGGAAAGGAAGAAATAAATTTGGAGTAGTTTAGACACTTGCCTTAAGATAATTAAGTTAAAAAGCTAAAGAACATAGAAAATTACAGAATCCATTTAAACATGACTCAAATCTAAATCCATTATAAATGAGAAAGAACCAGTGTTGTAACAGTGAAAAAGGATCACAAGACACAAGTACCTCTTTACTGAAAAGTGGAGGAGAAGAACCAACATTGTTCTCTATAGCACGATTTATGGATTCTTCATCCACTGTGGACATCTTGGAATAGAAGGTGACAAGCATAGGTAAGCAATTCAGTGTCAGAAATCGCAATTTGGGGAGCATAATCTGATAATTTCCTTCATCATCTTCTTGTCTTTGCTCAGTTATGATCTCAGTCATGAATTGGCATTCAGAAATTTCAATTTGAAGAAGTTGAGAAAGATCTTTAACCATGGAACTCATGAAAAGACTTGGTAGCTGATCACAACCTATCACTTTGACTACTTTTAGATTGGAAAAGGACTGTCTTGGAAGTGGACCATGGCAGATTTTCTCCAAATTTCTAAGGTTGTGAATAACCAATGACTCCAACTTTGGGAAAGCTTGATGGGGATTAACCCACTCCATCGAGTTTATAATATACTGCATTTCAGCAATGCTTTGAATATTGAGATGCTTCAACCGTGGAAAACCTTCCCTGTTTAATTGGAATAGGACATTCCTAATACTTTTCAATTGAGCTAAGTACAAATCCTCAACTTTATTCAGCAACAACTTTATCCCATGATCCAAAAGAGTACTGTCATTAGTGGCACCAAGTTTAAGAGTTTTTGAAGTTTTATAATCCCCAGGCCATTTCCATCCATCGCCAATGAATATCTTGTAGCTTTCGAGCTTTCCAAAGACAAGAAAGTCTCTGGGCAAAACTGAGGCATCCAGGATTTGTATCTCTAAAACCGTCAGATGATGCAAATGCCTCAGCTCACTTAGACTCGCATTCTTGTTTTGATTTTTGTTTCCCTGAACTTCCCACTGGAAAAAGCAATTCCCCATATAGAGTTCTTCTAAAAGTTTTAAGCTTGATATAAGATTGGCAGGAATCACTCTCAGTGCTGAACAATCACTCAGATCCAGCAACCTCAGAAGGGATAGCTTCCCTATTTCTTGAGGAAGCTCTGAAATCTCAGATTTTTTAATGCTAAGAATCGTTAAATTTGGAAATTCAGCTACTACAGATATGTCTTCCAACATGCATTCATATAGATATAATGCTCCAAGGTTGGTCAAGAATCTGAGAGACAGATGGAAGGATGGACTACAATTTAGTCCTCCTAAAACCAAAACCTTCAGATTCCTCATCCCATAAAAAAAGTAATCAGGGACTTTCAAATAGTTGTTTTTACTGGCGAGCACCAGTATCTTCAACTCCGGACATTCCAAGATCTCAGGCAATGCATGAATATCACACCAAGGCAAGAAAATACGACTATATCTTTTAATCTGATCTATCTCTGGCCATTCTTTCAATTCACTGTACCTTGGCACAGCAAAGGCAGGTTCGTGCCTGGATGAAATTGAGGCAGCTACATCGCGAACAACATCATGCATTTGAACCCACTCATCTCCACCTCCAAGTAGTAGACTAGAGGCCTTGAGGCTACTTATCATGTTGTAAAGTCTGTTTCTTGCTTCTGTTAATGTATCAACATGTTTGAATATACCCAATCCCCAACCATATATCAGTAACTCTCTAGTGCCAATAGCATTTTGTCCAATGGAACCAATGAAAATGAACAAGGCTTTCAATTCATCACTCTCTAATGAATTATAACTCAGCATTAAAGCGGAGTAAACACTCTTGCGCAGTTCATCATGATTGAATCTAGTCAGTTTCTTTGAAGCATCTTTCCAAGCATACAAGTCCTTGTTCTTCAGTGCCTTTGCCACAGTAACTATCAAGAGCGGCAATCCCGCACAACCTCTAGCCACTTTAAAGGCTGTATCTTGCAAACTGATATCTTTAACAGCATCACCTGCCATCATCTCAAATAAGCTCCAGCTCTCTTCTTCACCCAAAACTTCAAGTTTAAACTCTACCTGAGTACCCATCTCACAGTTCAAGACATCAAGATTTCTGGAGACCAGCAGTAACTTGCATCCTCTGTGATCATCACCAAAAGGAATACCAACTTCTGCCAAATCAAGACTTTGCCAAATATCATCCAATATGATGAGAACAGTCTTCTCCTTTCTTATCCTCTGCCATAAACGGTGAGCTCTTCCAACTTCTGTCTCCTCATCAAACTTCAGACCCAACCCATCACCAAGTTGGCCTTGAATTCTTTTCACATCTAGAGAATTACTCACAGTGGCCATGACTACTGCATCAAATGACCCATCTTGTGCAGCTTGCCATGCTATTTCTTTGGCTAGTGAGGTCTTCCCTATACCCCCCATTCCATACAACCCAATCATGTACAAGTCAGAATCCTTGAGTACCTGCATGATCTCTTTCATGATGAACGTTCTAGATTCCAAGGCCTTGTAACTTCTCGCCGACGTGCTGAGAGTCCTCTGCGAAGAGTCACGATAGGAGATCCTCTTGAATTTTCCTTCTGCTAGCATTTCAGAAGCACCATGTGACATCTTTTTTGCTTTCTGGCTCAGCTGGTGTCTGGGCCATATACTGCAGCATCCAACTTTTGCTTGTTCAGCATCATCATGTAATTGTTGCGCGTCAGTAACAATATCATCCACCTTAGTAATCCAATTCTGGACATTACCCTCAATCTCTTCTCCACGCCTTTTAGCAGCATCAACTAAGTGTTGAACTCCATCTTTGGCCTCCTCTAACTTGAGAATCTGCTTTCTGAGACTGTTAACGTTGCTCTTGTGGCAAATTATGTAACCAAGTTGATGTCCAACTGGTGCAACAATGTATTCAGCAACTTTTGCAGCAACAGCAATTACGACCTCCATGGCTTGCTTTCTTATTACTTGNCATTGCTCTTGTGGCAAATTATGTAACCAAGTTGATGTCCAACTGGTGCAACAATGTATTCAGCAACTTTTGCAGCAACAGCAATTACGACCTCCATGGCTTGCTTTCTTATTCTTGCTCAACTGTGTTGAAAGAATTTTAAAAAAGAAAACAATCAATTTAAGATGGCAAAACCAAAACATGGGACATTTGCTCTTTGAAACTATGCACGTTTATTGGGAAAGCAACAAGATAAAAAAATTAAGACAATAAGGAGCAAGTTGTACAGTTTTAAAAGTGTTAAGTGTTAAAGCAAATAACTTTTATATGATCTAACTAATATCTGAAGTATATCACTTTCTCCTTGATAACAAATGAATAAATGTGTAGAAAAATCCAACAGTTTAGTCTTAGACTCTTAGTTTATTAGGCGATGCAAGTCATGTAACTTTGTTTCTTTATTTCTATGAAAGATATGATTTAATTTTTAAATTTTCATTACTCATTGTAAATTAGTTTTTCATGAAGCCTCCGTTAAACATCTTGCATTAATGCATAACACATTAACCGCATAAATATACTGTTAAATGCATATATCATATGATCCCATTTATTTACTTATAACTTAGCCTAATTGTCATTTTCTTCATCCATCAACATAAATGCCCTAAATTTTATTCAAGAAGCTTTGGTTGGCGCCGGGGGCAGCGTTTCTGGTTCTAAGAATTTGGTTTACCACTGAAGCTTTCGCTGAAAAGTAAAAAGTCAGGAAATCTCGCCAAAACATTGTTCTTGTATTGAACCAGACTGAACCAGATCATCGTCTTTAGGTGGTGGTCTTCAAGGTCAAGGGTTGAGCTTGAATCCCCTACACTAACTTCTCCCCACTGCAGGTGCAGCCGTGTGGGACAAGAGAGGATGAATTAAGTGAAACTCAAAGATTTATTTTTGTATTTTCATCCTCTTTTCTCACACTTTAAAACTCTGCAGTGGATTCTCCACTGCATGGATTCTCCACTGCATGGATCCATCCTCTTCAAGGATTAGGTTGGGTTGGGTTTTAGACAGATTGGTTTAGGCTTATTATTTTATTTGGCGAGTTAAGTTGGATTGGATTGAATTAGGCTACAGAAAATAATTGAGTCAACCTAAACCAAAGTTGGTATGAGTTGAGTTGGCCCTATACTATTTATATACATATATATATATATATTTATTTATTTTTAAAAAAAATTGGTCTCCCTTAAATTTTTTTTTCTTCAACTTGGTCCTTTAAATTCATTTTTGATGGACTAAATTGAGAATAAAAATTTATGAATTGACCAAATAGTAAAAATAATGTTTTTAACATATTAAAATATAATTTTAACTAAATAAAAAATTAATTTTATTTTATATTTTATATTTTTGTGAGCCGATTGGTTGTAGGGGTGTTCGCGAGCTAGGTTGAGTTGCGTTTAGAGCGGGTTGGAATTTGGGTTGGAATTTTCGTAGGGCGGGTTGGTTTGGGTTGGGTTTTTGAAAAAAAACATATTTCAGCCCAAACCAAACAACAGCGGATTGGGTTAGGCGAGTTGGCGGGCTGACCCATTCTAATTTGCAAACATTTTTTTTAAAAAAAAAAATACTTGACTCTACAAATTTTTTTTAATCTTTCAATGAAAAGATTTCTTATTATTATAAGTCAATAATAATATAATATGATTAAAAGTTATATATACTCATTTAAAGAATGTGAAGTTAGTAATAGAGGAAAATAGAAACAATTATGACAACAGTTGAATTTAGCAAGTAAAATTATAAACGTCCTAATTCTACTTTTCTCGATAAAAAAGTGAAATTGATAAAATTAAAGAAATTAAATTGATTAATTGAATGATTGAGAAAAAAAAAATTAATTGAAGGTGAAGTCAATTTACATAGTGTTAAAGCTAAAGGAAAAAGATAACACAAGAGTTATTTGTATTATACTAATTATAATTTATTTATGTATATATTAAAATAAAAAATAAAAAAATATATATAAATGGCGGGCTGGCGAGTTGGGTTGGGTTGAGCGAGCTCAAAATTCTGAAACCCACAGCCCAACCCAAACCACTACGAGTTAGAAATTTTCAAACCAAAGCAACCCGCTAGCCCAAACCTGCGAATTGGGTTGGTTTTTGGCGAGTTGGCCCGAACCGTTGAACACCCCTAATTGGTTGGGTTAAGCGAACTCAAAGTTTTGAAACTTGCAACCAAATCTAAATTACTACGGGCTCAACTTTTTAAACCCAAACCAACTCACTAGCTCAACTCAAACTAGTGAGTTGGGTTAATTTTGGCGGGTTAGTTCAATCCATTGAATATTCCTAATCATCTTTGTAGCTCTTTAATGTATTTATGTTATAAGTTAAATTATATTAAATAGCTTTAGACTCCTAAATTGAACTATATACTATGTATAAAGCTCCAATATACAATACGTAGCATTTTAGTACAAAAAAAATATTACGTTAATGTGTAATTTTGATTTTTTATTTTTTAGTCAGGTTTTAAATTAAATTAGTCTATTATCCCTTTTTTATCTTAAATTTTTTTTGTATTGTCTCACGTCTTCATAAAAAGTTTCATCATTAGTCTCACTCTTATTTAGCAATAAAAGAAAAAATTAAGTTGGTCATTTCTCTCTTGTTTCAAATATGATTGTAACGAGTTTGGAACTATATGTTACGCTTGACAAGTCCTTTTTCTGACCAATTGGAACTGTCAGCGAATAAAGTTAAGTTGAGCTCGATTTCTACCTTAAATGTTGGTCGCAAACCCACTTTAAGGTTTAATTTGACCATAATTAGGCAGAAAAATGACTCATTAAAAGAATAACTGGTTTCTCTAAACAAAAGATATATAATCAACTTTGCTCGTTCAACCATGAAACAAACAATCCACTTTCGAAATTCGATTTGACCTTTTTTACTGACGTTTCCAATTGGACAGAGAAAGTAATAACTGAAAGCAACAGATAGCTATGGATTCGTCGCATTCAAACACTTAAAACGAGAGAAATATGACCACATTAAGACATTGAAACCAAAAATGAATCTTTTGAGAAACTTGTAGGACCAAATTTGTAAGAAAAAAAAAACAGGATAAATGATTGAAAGGTAACCTACTATAAAGGTAAAGGACCAAAAGTATATTTTAACCTAAAAATATGGTAGATTGAATCATTGAATGATGATAAAATATACTAATAATAACTTTTTTGTTAAATGATCAATGTAAGGAAAACTTTCTAACAAAAGAAAATGTAATCTTTAGCACTAAAAGATAAAATCTTACTAGACGTTTTATTTAGCACTTAGCAGTAGAAATTAAGGATCGATGGAGTATATAATTAAATATGGAAATTAAGGCACACCTGGATACAATGTTTTCTCTGTTTACTCCTGATGAACTCAGCAGCAGCAGAAGCATAGAAGATAATGAGAGTAGGCGGAAGTATATATAAATTAAACTAGCTAGAGTGAAAGCATGAGTACAGGAAGGTTCATTGAAACATGGGAGAGTGATATATTAAAAATATTGGTAAAATAAGTGCTCACACAGCGGGTATTGATTAAAGTTAAAACAATAATAAAATCGTCATTGAACGTTGAAGTTGGTGAGTGTCAATTCAGATCTTGAACTTGAAGTCTTGAACAACAACATGGAATCTGCAGCCAATAGATTGTATAAACTTATATATATATATAGGTCAAAAACCTATTTTGGTCCATAATATTTATCCAAAGTTCCCCTCTAATATTTTTTTAGTTCCGTTTAGATTCTTAATGTTTCTTAAAAGTTTCATCATTCATCCCTAATCATTGAATATGGTCATATCCCTCTTGTTTCAAATCCGAACGTGATTAAATCATAGTTACAGGTTAAATTTGATCAGTTCTTTCTTTTTCTAATTGTAGTCATCAACAAATGAGGTCAAATCAAATATAAAAAATGAACCCAAAATTGGGTCGCTTGTTTCATTAATTTGATCATGTCTCTCTCGTTTCAAGCCTAAATGCAATGGAATCAGAATTACAAGTTACTCTTGACGAGTTCTTTCTTTAAATTGTCTAGTTGGGACCGTTGACAAATGAGGTCAAATAGTACTCCGAAAGTTAATATTGATGTTTTGACTAAACTCACTTTCAAAGTACTATTTGACTTCGTTTGCCAACAACCCTAACTAAATAAAAAAAGAACTCATCAAGAGTAATTTGTAACTCTCAATTCGTTACATTTAGACTTGAAACGAGAGAGATATAACTAAATTCATGAATCAAGCAAACTATTTTCAGGCTTGATTTTATGTTCGATTAAAAAAAAGAACTCATCAAATTTAACATGTAACTCTGATTTAATTGCATTCGGATTTGAAACAAGATAGATATGATCATATTCAATAGTTAGAGATTAATGATGAAACTTTCAAGAAATATTAAGGACCAAAATGGACCAAAAGAAAACTTTAGGGACCAAAACAGAATTTTAGATAAACATTAGGGACCAAAATAAATTGTTGACCTATATATATATATAATACCCCGATCCACGCGTCACGCCTCCTTTGTCTATAAACATTTGCTCTAGATCTTTACCACTTTCACAAAGGATTTAATATTCAGTTTATATGGCTTATAATTAAAATGGAAACGCCACTAAAAGTGTTCACATATGACATGTGTTATGTTTAAACATAAAGAACTAAATTTTGATTCTTCAAGGGTATAGTTGACTGTGTTTGGGTTTAGTTGACCGTGATTGGATTAAAGATTATGGAAGGGATCAAGAGAAGGGAAAGGGAGTTAATTAGGAAGAAGATCACGAAAGATTAAATTCTTAATCTTTTACTATCATCATTGCTCATAAATTGTTTATCATCAAAGTATTTTGAAAAAGATATTACTATCCAAATAAAAAGAATGGGAATGAGAAATTAAGCTTCCTTTGATCTTTTCTCCTCCATTATCTTCCTTTCCTAGACTTTCTTTACTATCAATCATACTCTTAGATTGGAGATTATATATGGAGAGGAAGGAAGAGAAGGAGAGTTTCTAATTCAAAATTCTTAATTTTGTGCCGATTAAGAAGGCTCTTTGGTTAATTGAACTTCAACTTATAATATTTCTTTGTCCACAAACAACTCTTCACAGTTCACACTCTTGTCTTTCCTCAAAAGTTTTTTTTCACACTGATACCCTTTGTTCTCAGCGTTGCCTGCTAGTTCCACGGGGGCGTCCTTTTGTCCCTAGCTTAATCCATTTGTCCTCAAGGCTAAATCTAGGCATTCCAAAATTTTTTAACTTGGGCTTCCACTCATTCCCCTATGAATATATTATATATATATATATATATATGGTAGCTGATGAAGTCAGGCAATGTCATATTATTGCATCAACATCATTACGAGTGAACATGATCGCGGGTTCGACTCGCTAAAATACTGGCCAAGCTTTAGGAATAATAACATTTAAAAATTAAGCTTGAGCTCGTTTTTATTCCTCTCATTTAAGAGCATTTCTAATTCAGCCATTTGTTCAAGATTTCCTTCATCCCCTTGGCTCATATATATCGCAATAAATATAACTAAAATTTTAAAATTACTCTCATGTAAACAATTTGGGATTGTGTTCTAAGTTCCAATCTTTGTGGGATACTGCCAAGTGCCAAACTCTTGACTTGCTAACTTGAAGCAAGCCACATCATGCAACTAGTATCTCTGGGCAGCCATGTCACACAATCAACAATTCAACATGAAAATTGGATAACATCTAAGGGATGATAACGGATAAGGTATTTAGTAATTTTATCATTATCTATATTCGTATATGTTCATTTTTTCCAATATTCGTATCTTGTCTATGTATCTGATAATTTAGTATCTATATTTGTACACTATCCAATATTCAGTATTGGACAAATTCGAAATCCTCAAAAATAATAGATATAGGATATAATGTCCTAATTGAAAATCGGATATATTTGATATCTTATACTCAATATCTCATGTTCAATATCCATTAATTAAAAATAGTTAAATATTTGAATCACCCAACAAGATTGATTGTTTAGGTTAGCGCTTGCTTGCCCCTATCGGCTTATTCTATTGCTTGCCGGTTAGCGAAACTTTTTTATATTATAGAATATTGGATATCAAGTACTTTAGTTATTTGTTCATTTCGAACGAATATTAAATAGTTGAAGCAATATCTGTATTCACTCGTTGTTATCGATACCTTTTTTTATATTTCATTACTTGTACTTTATCCGATATTCAATATTCAACGTATGCTAGATATTTTTTAGGGTAAAATACAGGAAAGGTACCTGTGGTTTGGCCTAATCTCACTTTTATGACGTGTGGTNAGGTATCTTGGACACTTACCCAATTGGCAATTGTCATTCCTAATCAAAGTTCAACAACATTTCATCAAAAAAATTTAAGAAAAGCTCACAAGTCACAATAAAGAAAGCATACTCTACACATTATTAAGGGGTGCACTGCATTTTAGTATTTCATTTGAACCTGGGACCCGACTCAATTATAATTGGAAAGGGCCAACTAGATCATTTAAAAAAATAAAAAAAAAATTTTAACTTTTTTATTTAGACTATATATTTTATATATTTTTCAACTCATGTATATTTAATTTGATTTATTTGTTAAAAATATTAATTTAATTAAGATTAAATTTATATTTAATATATTTTTTAATATAAAATTAATAAAAAATTAATAATACATATATATCTTATATAAAAGAAGAATATTTAGTATAAAGAAATATAAATATATACTATATAAAATTTAAAAAAAATATAAAATGTGTATATTTCAAGCAAAGCCATGTTTAAATCCCCAACTCAGTCAACTCCTTTCCGTCCAAATTAAAAAATGGATTATCTATTATGTGCCCTAAGGGTACATGTTAAGGTACATTAAATGTATATTGAAAATTGTAAAAGTAGTTAACCAAATGATTTACCAAATGATTTGCATTAAATTATCTTATTGTTTTTTTATCTAATGACAATGTTACCCTTTTGAAGAGTTTAGGATTTAAGGTTTAGAGTTTTAGGATTTTAAGATTTAGGGTTTCGGGTTTTGGGGGCTTAGGATTTAAGGTTTTGGGGGCTGAGTTTAGGATTTTAAAGTTTAGAATTTATGGTTTTATGGTTTATGGTTTTAGGGTTTAGGGTTTTAGGGTTTGGGATTTAGGGTTTAGGGTTTTAGGATTTAGAGTTTAGGATTTAAGAATATAAATATTTTTTATATATAAATAAAATATAATTTTATAATATATTTCAGAAGGGCAATGTTATCTTTTAAAAAAATTAATAAGAGTCATTGTAAATTTATTTATTATGTCACTATTATATTTTTCAAAACATATTTATTACTTCTTATCATGTACCCTTATCCTCTGGGGCACATGATAGAAGGACCATTAAAAAATAATAATAATAACATCGGGCTGGACTGAACCATGTTTATGATTTTTTGTTCACCCCGTCATGATTATTGGCACTCAATATCATTTTGCATCATTTGACAACCTCAAAGTCCAACAACATTTAATCGAGATTCTTTTCCAAGTCCAACAACATCAAAATCTGCATCACCTGCAAAAGCCCAATACACTAGAAAGCAGGACCAATCATATTTATCCATTTGGCATCACCGATGTTATCATCAACTCGTTCAATGGATCAGAAAGTATTTGATTATCGATTAAATTGAATGATATAATAAATATTAATTATTAATTATTTTAAATATAAATAATATATAAAGTAAATAGTTATAAATTGATAATTTATCACAAATAATTAATATTAAAATATAAGAATTTATATAGAGAGATTAAGATTAACAACAAAATAATTTTTGAGGGATTAAATAAAGAAAAACGAAGTTTTTTAGATACTAAATTGAGAAAAAAAATTTGAGGGGCTAAATTGAAAAATATTAACATATGAAGAGTCAAAATAGAATTTTAAGATTTTAATTGAATCACCCAATTCTTTAGTGATTTGCGAGTCCAACCCTATTCGGACAATTTTGTCCTATGAAACATGGACACTTCATTTGGAGGATGTGTCGTCGTGTCTGTGTCTAACACTCGTACGACACTTGTACGACACACATTTATAAGTTTCAGAATATAAAATCAATTTTTGGTGACTTTAACATCAAAAACAATATTAAACAATGACACATATGACATGTATTACGAATAGATATTGTAATTTTTGAAGTTTTTATTAAAATTATGAATTTTTAATTATTTATATATATAAATATATATCGTGTCGTGTCATGTTATGTTGTGTCGTGTAATTTTAAGAATTTGACGTGTTAGTGTGTTCGTATCCATATCCGTGTCGTGTCCCGTATCGGTATGCAATGGTAGAGAAGTCCTAGTTGCACATGGTAGTGGTAGATGATGGAAATGAATACAAAAGCTACATGTCTTGTCTATGTCTACAATATGCAAATGGTAATGGTAATGGAGTGTGATAGACAGATAGATAGTCTTGGTTGGTGTTGAAAATTAAATGCTGATATATCTAATTTGTACAACTTGGATCATACGTTATTAACTATCAACCTATCTTTTCATTTAATGCATACTCCAGAAGGACCTCATGAAAGCAAAGTCCCTCTAAATATCTTGTTAATATCATTTCTTGCTTCTTCTTCTTCCTCCCATCGTAATAGTAGTACTTTGTTGACTGAGAGTCATGAGTCATCGTTGATTGATTACTGTTGTTGCCATTTATCCTTTTGGCTGGAAATTATATTTTCATGTTCTTCCAATCACACCCAAGCTTATTTTTGCCTATTTCTAAGCTTGTCAACTTTTTGCCTATATTCCAATCACAAAGATACACATATAGATATGTCACGTTAATACATATATATAGATGTATATTGTATTTGGATACATGTGAAATAATAAATATTACTTGAACACACATTAAAGACGGCTCTGTTTGAGTTAGACATCGTTTAAATATAGAATGAACTTAAAAGAAAATACATCAAAATGAGTAAAATGATAAAGAACTATTTTTATTATGGTAATCAAGATTTTTTTTAGCTCTTTTTATGGCACATTAATAATTAATAATTTAAGTAATATAGTAAAGAAACTACTTTCAAGAAAGATTTAATTTTTAACTATCTAATTATGGAAATTTACAAAGTCAAAACAGATTAGTGTCAACTGATTTATATAGTTCACCACTGATGTGAAAAAGTTTTGATTCTTATCATTGTATATTTAATTTAAATACTTAAAACAGAAATAATGTAGGAAACAATAAAAAAAAATGTTCATATTGTGTCGTGTACTCAGGTTAAATGTCAAATCTTAGAGGGTCATGTAAAAATGTGGGTATTAAGTATTAACTATTAAGCACTCCAAAGTCATTGTATTAACTGTAGATTGTACAACACAGAACTATTATTATTCACTGACTATGCTGTCTACAGTCTACTCACGCAAGTCACTAAATGTGACAGAAACTTGGAGAAGAAAACTTGAATATTCAGTGGTTCATTTTGACTCTTCCTGTATTTTTTCTTTTCTTTTGGCCACTTGTTGACTTTTCCTTTATTGATGTATGTATGGGGTTGGTTAGTTAGTGGGTTGGATAGAAAAATATGGGTGACAAAGTACTCTGTTGTTCAATAGAGAGAAAAATTTATCATAGTTTCAAAGCTTTTGAAGGCTGCTTTAAGTTGAAGATGAATGAAAGATTTCTACCATTCTTGCTTCTTGTTTCCAATTATTTGTTGGTTGCAGTAGCAGATACTACTCATGAGGACTGTAAGTTCAATTTACCTTTATTTTTTTCAATTCCTTTTAGATATTTTTCTTCACTTCTGAATGCAATCTCCAGTATAATTTTCTTTCATTACATATTTATAATCCATAGAACTCAATCTATAGGAACTTAAGAACCAGAAGCACAAGTACTAGACCTGCTTTTTTTTTTTGTTTGCCTGGATTTCACCATTAGTTTATTTTAAACATTATCTTTTTTAGTCCATTTTAGTTCCTAATTGTAAGATTTCGGGCGTACTTGTTGATCACAAACTAAATTCTGACTACACCTGAATTGTGCACCTAACTATGGTGGAAGAGTCTCTAAATAATAATAGTTGTATTCACAAAGTCTCAAATCCAAGACTCTGTTTATGTAATATCAATCCGTTTACCACTTAGATAGCCCCGTGTTGGTATTAACCGGCTTTTCTTGGTAGAAAGAATGTAGAAAACTATCTATGCATCTTGAAGCCTTAGATATATCTCATCAGTATTGAGTCTTATTTTCTGCAAATCTTTAGGGCAATATATAGTAGTATAGTACATAGCTATAATATGCTTAAGTTAAGATGTGTGAAATTGAAAAACTTTGTTGTTAATATTGTGTTTGTAATTCTTGTGGTGCAGTTTCAGCACTCAAGTCTCTTACAGATAGCTTACAGAACACACCTCCAAGCTGGAAAGGAGCAGATCCTTGTGATGATTGGGATGGGATTAAGTGCACTAATTCACGTATTACTTCCATGTAGTGTCTCTTATTAATTAATTACTCATGCTTAATTTCCTTGTCCTGAAATTTTCTTTCATGAGATTAATTAAAATGCTTGTTATTGCTATTTCAGAACTGTAGCAAGTGCAGGTTTGACAGGCCAGCTTTCTGGAGATGTTGGATCACTCTCTGAATTAGAGACCTTGTAAGTCTTTTTTATTTTCTTTTTTCTTTTTCTCAGTATTAACTTGTAATATATTATAGAGTAAACTCATTTTTTGGTCATTGAATTTGTCTTAAAACTAGGATTTTGTCCCTATATATTGGAAATCCACTTTTTGATCCCTAATTTCTGTGGTGACTAAATAGTTTATGTTTCCACTTTTTGATCCCTAATTTCTGGTGACTAAATAGTTTATGTTTATAATAAAATCAGAGATTAAAAAATGTATTTCAATATCTAGGGATCAAAATGTAATTTTGGGATAAATTTAAGGACTAAAAAGTAGGTTTACTCTATTTTATATAAGTCATGGCTAGAGTTTGTGGAATGCTTCTCAGTTATCTTCAGATTTCTAATAGATCAACTAGTCTGCCAAGCATGTGGCTAACTGACCGCACCCGTCGTTAGGTGGCCAAAAATACCGGAATTAATGCACTATAGTGGTGCAATCCGAGTCGATCTCTCGAGGAATTTTTGTGCAAGGTTTAATTGTAAACGATACCAAGTTATCACCAATCGGGTAAAAGCGAAGAAAATTTATTCTTTGATTGTTTGTCTAAGACCTAAAACAATAATTAAATAAAGCAATAATATTTTTGGGGTTTTTGATTAATAAGCAAAAGATAAACAAAAGCGATAAAGATAGATAAGACACACTTATTGATAGAAACACCCAACAGAGGAATTGAATTCGGCCTTCCTAGCTTATAAAGATCGGGGTAATTACTTCACAAACCATTTACTAAAGTTGTCCACTACCGTTAAACATAGCAATTAACTCAATTATAAACATAACCAAGATAATCACTTCAATGAAGCTAATGGCGAGATAAAATCAAGAATTCAGGCAACTCTATAACTCAGACTAAGTTATCAAAGAGAAACTTATCCCAATTATTAGTCAAACCAACTACAACGTATCCGAACGGATCATAATCAAGACAAGAATAATCAATACATATCAGAATCCAAAATCCAATCTCAAATTCATAATCAATATCAGAATTACAAGTTCTCTAACCAAGAAAAACTCAAACCCTAATATAAAACGATGAAAAGAGTAAAGTAAAACTCCCTAAGTGTAGAACCAAGCTCGGGCCTCCTCCAATCCTCTTATGGGTGTGGAATCTAGCTGCTCATGGAGAGATATTTGGCTTCAACAAGCCTCCTAGCCTCCAAGATAGCCATGGATGAAGGTGGGAGAAAAGAGGGGATGAAGGAGATGGTGTCAAGTGTGTCTCTAGGGTTCCTCCTCATTTAAATGACCTAAAAACCTCTCATATATGTAAATTTCGGCTCATTCCAAAGAAATCTAGGTCAGAATCATCCAAATCGGGCTTGGGCTTGCTTAATTACAAATTATCGCGAACCCGCCGCGGCTGTGCATGGCGGCGGTTCCGGCGGCGGGTTTTCCAGAGAAACCAGCCGCGGACCCGCCGCGGCTATGCATGGCGGCGGTTCCGGCGGCGGGTTTTTCAGCAACTTGAATTCGTTTTCAGTTTGGTCCCTGACTCGTCTCCAAACATCTTTGAGCCTTCCTCGAAGTAATGCAGCACTTTGGACTTCATTAAAACCTATCAAGAATATCGAGAAACTAAGTGAATTCTCAGGATAAAGAGGATCAATCACATAATAAAGATTAAACCCGAGAAAACCACTCAATTAATCACAAAATAGTCCAAATAATCATCAAACTTCAAGGCATCATATTTCATCTTAAAAGGACATCAAGGCATGCAAATGAATCCCAAATGAATAAAAAATGCCCTAAAATGTCCCTAAAATACATGATGAAATATGGTCAGATCACTAACCTTAAGAGTTGAGGATCTGATAACTCCAGAAATGAATGAAGAATATTTCTTTTTTATTTGAATATTTTGTAATTTTCTTTTTTTTGGTTAAAAGTAGTGATCGCGCTTGTCGTGAAGCGCACCAAAAAGACCGGCTAAAATATGTAGTATAATGATACTTGTCGGGTCGTATTCTCTTAGGGACTCTCGTATGTGGGGTACGAGCGATTCAAGGTTCAAACAAGATTGTATTGGCTATAAAAACTATAAACAAATTAAGGAATGCCGGTAAAAAGGGGGAGGAACGCCGGCGCCGAGCCCTCCCACGTCAGAAACAGCCTTGGATGTGGTTGAAGGTGAAGATGGAGATGGAGAGAAGAAGGGGGCGTGGGTATGTGGGAGAGGAAAAATGTGGGTGATCGTGGCTGATATGAGTGTGTCTCATATGGAGGCTATTTGGGGACTAAAGAGGGTTAATTTTCGGGCCTTTAGGTTAGGATTTTGGGTCATTAAAGTAGCAAATCGGGTTGGGCTTTTAAAAACCAATTCAGTGCAGAGTTACGGGGTCCGCCAATTCGCACCTGGCGAAGCAAATGGCTGAAGACAGCTACTGGAATTCCAATTCGCTAGTATTTTTCGCCACTTGTAACTGACGAAGCTATTTGGCGAAGGCTGGAAGAAAATCACCAAAACCTTCGCTTCGCTCCCAAAATGATTCCACTTCGATCCCAACCTTCTTCAACTTTAATCTTTGGGTCTTTAGCTCCTCAAAACCTTCAATTGTATCAAGATAAACATGTAAAACCTCAAGATATAATTAAACACGTAAAACTTGAGAGAATTACACTAAAAACCGATAAAAGGACCAAATCGCAATTGTGAACTCAAGGCTCTAATTATCATATCTAGAGGCCTAAAACACCTAAAATAGACTATAATAAGACACATCCAAAGACCTTTAGATAGCATGGTATAATCCGTCTCGATCAAGTAGTGTTAGTTAAGAGAAAAGAATAATACAAACCCGAGGAGGAACAGGTATCTTCTTAGAAGTAAAAGGAAACACATAAAAAGGTAAAGAGAAGGGGAGTATTTGTAACTAAGCCATAGTTAAAGGGGGCTATTTGCCAGTTTTCAAAGTTGAAGGGGTTTATTGGCATTTTTCCCTAAGAGAAGAGAAGAATACAGAAGGGAAGGAAGAATAGGTATCTTCTTAGAAGTAAACGGAACCTCATAAAAAAGGTAAACAGAAAAGATTATGCTTAAAAAACAGCTCTTAATTCCTTTGCATTTCAGACAAAGAAACAAAAAAAACTAATTTCTAAACATTTTTGCATTCCACTTGAACAACACAATATTGAAGCTTTCCTCAGCTTAGCCTCATTTGGAAACCATTTTTAATGTTTGGTATCTTTGTTCTTGATTTTGCTCTCATCTTATTATAGGGATTTGTCATACAATAAGGGCTTAACAGGATCACTTCCCCAGACCATTGGAAATTTGAAGAAGCTATCAACACTGTAAGTAAGCAAGTATTAATTGGTAAATGATGAATGTATATCTGAATTAGTGTGACCAAATTGTTCTAACAATGCAGTTTCTTTCTCATTTATTTTCCAGAATTCTTGTGGGTTGCGGTTTTGGTGGTCTTATTCCTGATGAAATAGGAAATCTGCAGGAGCTTCGCTACCTGTAAGGATTTTTTAATTCTTCTATTTAGTAATCTTTTATGAAAAAAAAACTTTTTGGAAAATTTATCATTCGGTCCTCATAATTTATCCAAGTTGCTAACTTAGTCCCTACAGTTTTTTTTTAGTCAAGTCTTTATACCTTGTAAATGTTTAGGTTTTAGTCCCTAATACTTAAATTTGTCATACAAATATTTATTTACAACTAACTAAGATAACTGACGTCTGACAATGATATGAATGTCTAGCGTTAATCTTTTAAAACTTCAATACTGATCTTATTAGTATTGATGAAGTATTAAGCTTAAATATTTACACAGTATAGGGATTGATTAAAGGACCAAAACGGAACAAAAAGAACATTAGGGACCAAAAAGGAATTTAGGGTAAACATTAGGGACCAAAATAGGTTTTTGGCCAAAAAAATTTAGGAAAAAATTAAAAACTTGAGTAAAATGTAGGGACCAAATGATTAGTTTTTCCAAAAATAAATTATTTGACCTTATCAAAACTCCACTGAATAAAGGGGTAGTGCATTGAAGATTTTTGGTATCTCTGCATTTCTTTTCTTTTCCTTTCCCATGCAGTCTCTATACACTTAATATGGTGTATTTATATGTATTTGTTAGTCTAATTCTGTTACCTTCAACTACAGATCTTTAAATTCCAATGGCTTTATTGGAAGAATTCCAGCTTCTATTGGTAATCTATCTAAACTTTATTGGTTAGATATAGCTGATAATCAGCTAGAAGGACCAATCCCAGTATCTAAGGGCAGTACCCCTGGTCTTGATTTGCTACATAATACAAAGCATTTGTACGTCCTCTCTGTTCTGAAATAGTCATCTAAGCAGTTTTTCTTTTAGAAAAACTAATTTTCAGTCCTTAAATTTGTCCTAAAATTATGATTTAGACCCTGGATATTAGACATATACTTTTTGGTTCCTAATCAGGGATCAAAATGTATATTTCCAATATCCAAGGACAAAATCATAATTCTGAGACAAATTCAGGGACCAAAAAATAGGTTTACACGTTTTATTTCTATCCCATCAATGATCAAACTTATTTTGTATTTGTATTATCTACAGTCATTTTGGGAAGAATAAGCTCACAGGTCCTATTCCTCCTCAACTTTTTAGCTCGGAAATGAATCTGATTCATGTGTAAGATCCAAGAACTATCTTTAATATTGATTTTTCCACCCACCCATATGCAATAGAAGAAGTAGCATATGAATTATGTTTAATTTTCCCACTCCATACTGAAACTGTTATACTATAGGAAATTCATATAAAGCTTGTTCTCTTTGCTCTCATGAAAGACCATAATTTTTATATAGTGGAGTCCTCTTTTAATGGCTAGATAATAAAATACTGAAGTATCCAGATTTTTTTAAATAAACTACATTAGCTTCTCTTTGAAGAAAAAAAGAAGAAGATGCCTTTTAAGATTCTCATGTTTAGTATGACTAGCAGAAAAAGTTGACAAATTTATAAGTTGAGAAACATATAATATCACTGAGTTTTTAAATATGGTTGAGCTACAAGCAAAATTCAGACATATTATGCCTCTAGGCTCTTAAAGATCTTGGATATCAATTCAACAAACACATGTATCTTTGATGCATAGATAATGGAGTACAAAAGGCCTCCATAATGCGGAAATGAATTAAACTTAGAGAAAATCTACTTTTTTAGTACTTAAATTTATTCCAGAATTATGATTTAATCCCTGAATATTGGAATACACATTTTGTTTCCTCATTTTTTAATAAACGCTAACTATTTAGTCCCTGAAAATAGTCAGTGTTTGTAGAAAAAGAAATTAGGGACCAAAAAAAGTAGTGTATTTCCAATATCTAAGGACTAAAACTTAGTTCTCGAAGAAATTTAAGGATCGAAAAATAGGTTTTCTCTTAAATTTATTAGGATATCTTGATTGTCTTACCCTGTGTCAAGTGACTCAATATGACTATCTACCTGAATGTCTTTTTTTGGGCAGGCTTTTTGAAAGCAATCAAATTGATGGCAGCATTCCATCTACACTTGGACTTGTGCAGAGTCTGGAGGTGTTGTGAGTGTCTTTATTACATTACATCCTCAAAAAAATTCTAAAGTATCCTTATAAATTGTTTTTATTTCCTACCTTTTGTCTTTAATATAATATACTTTTGTGGAAACAGGCGACTAGATAACAATCGATTAATTGGATCAGTGCCTCAGAACATCAGTAACCTGGCAAAAGTACAAGAAATGTAAGTGAATTAGATAACAAACCATGCCAAATAATTTAATATCTTTTTTCAGATCATACTGTTTATGGAAAATGGAACCTTGTTATCAGAGGTTTTGATTTTATGATTGTCTTTGTTAGGTACTTGTCAAACAATAAGCTTTCAGGTTCCCCACCAAGACTCATTGGAATGAAAGACCTCAGCTACCTGTAATCAGTAAAGCATTCATGTTTCATAATCACTACTATTACTCAGAGATTATCAAAATACTCATATCCAATGGGGATTTTGAAATTTTATCTTATGGGTCCAGATCTGACTACAGATCCAATATTGATAGTTCTGGGGATGGGTATAGAAGTATCGTACTTTACCCCGTACTAGTAAATATTTATTTTTATATATAAAAATACAATATTTTTGGTAGTTATAGATATAAAAAATTGATGAAAATAAGTTTTATATTAATAAATAATAATTTATTTTAAAACTACTCGTCAGGTCTAAGAATAAGGATTAACTTTGATACTCACTCGTGTCTAGATCCAGTACGGGGACAGGGGTTATAGTACTCTACTCATGATCATCTCTACTTCTACTAAGGATAACAATGACCGACTTTGTTAAATCCACTTTGAAGGGACATGAGCAACAATAGCTTTGATCAATGGGATTTTCCTTCATGGTTTTCAAATCTACAGTCCCTAACAACGCTGTATGTCTTTCTTTTTGCACTTTGTTGTCTCTTTTTCTCTCTATGTTTTCAACAAGTCAGTGCAGTTATGCATTAGTTATTCTTTTCCATTGTAGTAAGATGGAGAACACACAACTTCAAGGACCAGTCTCTGCTTCCTTATTTAGCCTTGTTAATTTACAGCTTGTGTGAGTACTCAAATCCTGAACACAAATACGACTTATAAATTTTTCTTCTTTGCTGAAAAATATGACATGTAATTGTATGTTATAGGGCTCTAAAAGGCAACAAACTAAATGGATCCTTGGATATTGGCACTTCCTACGGCAGACAACTGAGACTTGTTGACTTGAAGGGCAATTCAATTGACAGCTTTAAGCAGAAAGATGAAGAGCTCTCTGTCAAGATAATGTAAGCCATAATTCTAATTGATTCTGGACATTTTCTCTATATTTCCTTGCATAGAATTGGTCATTTGATCACTTCTAAGAAGTTTTATTAACCTGCAGCATATTATTCAAGGTCAAAACCTCATTTTGGTCCTCAAACTATAGGGAAAATTTCGCTATGGTCTTCAATTTTTTTTTGTTTTGTTTTGATCCTCAAACTTCTGCATTTGTTCCATTGTTAGTCCAAACCATGATTCTATCTGGTTTTTGTCTGTTATCTCTGATCTAAACACTACATCTAGATGATTTCTCTGTCATTAGTATTATAATAAGTGAGATGACAGAGATCGAAAGAAAAACTTCCCTCTTCAAAAGAAAAATCAGCCACAAATTTATCTTCAATTTATAATTAAGAAAGAAATTTTTTCCTTCTCTCTCTGCCAACTCATTTATTAGAACAAGTATGAAAGAGAAATTGTCCATCTCAGCTCTCAAAATCAGAGATAAAGACAAAAATTATGTTTTGAACTAATGATAGAACAAATGAAAAAGTTTGAGGACTAAAGCGGAATATACCCTATAGTTTAAGGACCAAAATGAGGTTTTCACTGATTGTTCAATACTTTCATGAACTTTGTTCTCTTTTATTAACTACATTTTTTTAACTGCAGACTTAAAGATAACCCAGTTTGCGATGAAACAGGAGTGACAGAGAAGAATTACTGCTCTGATTCCCTTACTAATAACAATAATATCACATATATGACACCATCTCATTGTGTGCCTAAAGCCTGTAGTTTAGGACAGACTTCTAGCCCAAACTGCATTTGTGGATTTCCATATTCAGGAACTTTTACTTTCAGAGCACCTTCCTTCTCAGACTTAGACAACAACACTCACTACCAAAGCCTTGAGGAAAATCTTATGCATTCTTTTCAATCTCACAATCTACCTGTGGATTCAGTTTCTCTGAGCAATCCAACCAAGGATTCATTTCAGTATCTTAATCTGAGGTTACAAGTCTTCCCATCAAACCAAGACCGGTTCAATCGAACAGGAATTTTCGGCATTGGCTTTCTGCTAAGTAACCAGACTTTTAAGCCTCCTAAAGAGTTTGGACCTTTTTTCTTTAAAGCAGATGAATATCAACATTTTGGAATTTCTGGTAAGTATGTTTTTCACACGGTAGTAGTAATATTAGTAAAGCTAAAATGTACAAAACATCCCCTGAACTTTAGTCTCTGTGCAATAAACTTTCTGAACTTTGAAAAGTGACGAAAATCCTCTAAACTTTTGATTTTGTGCCAAAATTCAAATAACCTCTTTTGTTAAGATTTGCAAGTTTATGATTGTTGGTGCATCTTACAAAAGTACTAAAAAAAAAAGATTTTTTTTAATAAAGATTTTAACAAAAGAGATGATTTGCACAAAATCGAAAGTTTAGGGGATCTTCTGTCAAAAGTTCATGGATTCTTTTTTTGCATAGTGACTAAAGCTCAGGGAGGTTTTTGTGCATTTTACCCTATTAGTAATTGTGAATACTCCTTTTGAAGATAGTCATTGCTATCTTTTTCTTTGTTATCATTTGAAGGACCTTCGGACTCGAGTAAATCAAACCTCGGCATCATCATCGGAGCAGCAGTGGGTGGTACTGTCCTGCTAGTGTTATTAATCCTTGCAGCTGTTTATGCTGTCTTTCAAAAGAAAAGAGCAGAAAGAGCAATTGATCATAATAATCCTTTCAGTATGTAACATTACTACACTTGCTCTCTTGTAGTTATATATAGTCAGTCACATCAAATTGAGTGAACTTGTAAGTGTGATTTCATGAATTTCAGGACGTTGGAATACAAATGAGAGCAATAGTGGTGTCCCTCAGTTGAAAGGAGCAAGGCAGTTCTCTTTTGAAGAGCTTAAGAAATACACCTCAAATTTTTCTGAAGCCAATGATGTTGGATCTGGTGGCTATGGGAAGGTCTTGTATTTTTCTTTTTTCTTTCTTTCTTGGTGGTTAGCTGAACACTTGATTAAGAAATTTTCCTCTCAACTTCCTGTCTGTGTTTTCCAATAGCTCAAGTGCTTCTTCTTCTCGGCTAAAATTCCAAAAAAAAAAACCCGGAACTTTAAAAAGTGACGAACTACTCCTGAACTTTTGGTTTTGTGCAAAAGACCCCTTTTGTTAAGATTCTCATTTCAAGTTTTTTTGTAATTTTATGATTGTTGTTACATTTCAAATTGGTCCAAACTTAAATTAACTTTTTTTTATATTTTTTCAATGAAAATTTCAATAGAAGGGGTTATTTGCAAAAAATCAAAAGTTCAAGGGGTCTTTTGTAAACTTTATAGAAAAAAGATAGAGAACCTTGTATAAGGTTAATTCTTTGTTAAAGCAGTTCATTACTTGCAATATAATGGGATCATGTCCTCAGGTTTATAAGGGAACTCTTCCAAATGGGCAACTGATAGCCATTAAAAGAGCTCAAAAAGAATCAATGCAGGGAGCACTAGAATTCAAAGCTGAGATTGAACTACTATCAAGAGTTCACCACAAGAATCTTGTTAGCCTTATAGGATTCTGCTTTGAGAGAGGAGAAGAAATCCTAGTCTACGAGTTTATTCCGAATGGAACTCTTAAGGATGCTATCTCAGGTACTTATAGTCACTTTCATATTTACCTCCTAAACAGATTATTTTGATCCTTTTATAGCTAAATTGAACTATATGCTTTTAGAACCTCTTTGTGGGAAGTATTTTTCTCCACAGTGACCAAAGTTCAGAGAGATTTTTTATACATTTTAACCAAAAATTTTAGAGCCATTTGGTTCACTGTTTCATATTAAGAATATTGGTTGTCATATATAGAAGGGATACAATACAAGTAGTATTTAAATGGTTTGGGATGTCTTCTATAATAGTATTGCCTTATGCTTCCTTCTTAGGTGCCACAAAACATCAAAAATACCAAGGTGAAAAAATGCTGTACCAGATGCCTTATATATATGTCATTGTTTTGGCATTCTTTTACCTAGAAAAATTCTACGAGTAAACATACAACTTGATCCTGAAAGATACACGAATTAACAACTCAATCCTTGAAAGTCTATATTATATAATTTAGTCCTTGAAAGTCGTGGAAGCAATACAGTTTAATCCCTTAAGCCTATTTTATGGAGATTAACTTGTAGGGATAAAAGGACTAAAATACATAGATTTTCAAGGATTGAGTTGTTAACTTGTGTATCTTTTCAGGGACCAATTTATATGTTTATTCAAGTTTTGTTGAGCGAAATGTGTCGATTTCATGAATCATTTTTCTTGTGCTGATTTCCTGACAATGTGCATTCGGTCTATGTAGGGAAAACAGGATTAAGAATGGATTGGATCAGAAGGCTTAAAGTTGCCCTTGGTACAGCTAGAGGTTTAACTTATCTTCATGAACATGCTAATCCTCCTATCATACACAGAGACATCAAATCAAACAATATTTTGTTGGATGAGCGCTTGAATGCAAAGGTTGCTGATTTTGGTCTCTCAAAGCCTATGGTTGATAGTGAAAAGGATCATATTACCACTCAAGTCAAAGGAACAATGGTCAGTATAGTATCTTTGAAATGTTTACTAAAATAGTATAATCACTTATGGAGTATATTAATGATTTGATCCCTAGAAGAAGACAAATATCTCAGTTTAGTGCCTAAAAGATGCAATTACAATCAATTTGGTCCTTTTGTTAAAAATACCAATTGTAATTAATGTCTTAGTGAAAGGACTAAATTAATTAAAATTTATCTTTCAGAGACTAAATCTTGCAATTCTATCTTTCAAGGACTAAATTGTGATGTTTAGAAAGAGAAAACTTTATCCTTCTTAGCTTGAGAAATTGTACCAAATTATAAAATGAAGTAGGCTTATTATGGTGTAGCTGCATCAGAAAAATGAAAAGCTATATGACTGTAACAATCCAAAACAAGAGATTAAGAAACAATCCTAAACAAGAGATTAAGAATTTGAAGATTTCTAAGAAGTTACAATATACTTGTTAAGATTGAAGGGAAAACAACTACAGATTATATTGCAATAGTACCTGTCTTGGCAATATACTTGTTAAGATTCTCCATATAAAATACACATTCACTTCATTGATGAGATTGGGTTTTTTTTTCTTGACTTCAGGGCTACTTGGATCCAGAGTACTACATGTCTCAACAACTGACCGAAAAGAGCGATGTTTATAGCTTTGGAGTGCTAATGTTGGAGCTGGTAACCGCGAGAAGGCCCATAGAACGCGGCAAATATATCGTAAAAGAGGTGAAGAACACCATGAACAAGACCAAAGAACTATATGGCCTTCATGAAATCATTGATCCAACCATTGGTTTAGGTCCAACACTTATAGGTCTTGAGAAATTTGTTGATGTTGCAATGAAGTGTGTTGAAGACTCAGGTTCTGATAGGCCTTCAATGAGTGATGTGGTAAAAGAGATTGAAAACTTGCTGATTTTAGCCGGTTTAAACCCGAATGCTGAGTCAGCGTCCACATCAGCGAGCTACGAGGATGTCAGTAAAGGGAGTTCTAACCATCCTTACAGTAATGAGTCCTTATCTTCAGATGTGTCAGTAAAGGGAGTTCTAACCATCCATACAATGTAATGTTATGTAAGTCTTGTGGACTTTTCATATTCAAACTTGAAAGTTTTGTTCCTTTGGGGACATCCGATAAAATTGGAACGATACAGAGATGTTCAAATTTGAAAGCAGTTTGATTAAGTGTCAATATATATGAGTATTGAACTAGCTAGCTTAAGAATGAGCATGGTTTGAGCTAGCTAGCTAGTAGCTACCTTGTATTTGGGACCAAGGATTGAATATGTAACTACAATTGATAGGAAAAACTTTTGATATCTTTCTTTCTTTCTTTCTTTTATTTTTATGTAAATTAAAATTTAGACCTTGAAAGATAATAATCTTTTTAATTTAGTCTTTGGAAGATGAAAAAATAAGATCTAGATTCTGAAAGATATAACTATAATCAATTTGGTCCTTTTGTTACAATATTAAATCAAATTTCATAGTTAATATATTATTTTAATATTAATTATTAAGTATAATAATATCAGCAAAATTTAGACCCACGTCAGATTTGTCAATAAATTTTAATTAGTATATTATAAAAGGACTAAACTTGTTGCAATTGAATCTTTCGAAGACTAAATCTTATACTTTTATCGATTAGCGAGTAAATTGAAAAATCTATCATCTTTCAAGAATCAAATCATTAATTTACTTTATCTTTTGAATGTTGTGATTACTGTTTGGTTAGGAGATTTTTTTTTGATCTGAGGTTAGGAGATTATTTAAATGGCTACATATAATATAGATGTAGATCTTGATGATTTCTTTCTTGTTATTTTTTTTACAAAATTTTAAATGTTTTGAGTCTCATCAAAAGCTTATTAAAGTTAGAATATGGCTTTAAGCTTTATGAGCACAATTATAGAAACATAAATCTTCTACTAACAAGACTCTCATTATGTTTGTTTTATGCTAATGAATTTTGAATTGTCTCTCATTATTACTCTACCATTCTGCTTCTCTTCTGCACAATGATTGATAACAAAAACTGAGAGGTCTTTATATGATAAAATCTTAGTAATAAATGAAATATAATTATAAGAAACTAATTGAAAAATTACTAAAATACAAGAACTTAACCCAAATTTTATGTATTTTAGAGACAAATAAATGAATAATAGATTTATTTTTTAGAAAAAAAAAAAAAAAGTTTGGGCCCCACATCGAACGCCCATATATAACACGAGTCACAAGTCACAACATAGTATTATACGACATCGTGATACATGCGAACTTGTGCACATACACTCACAAAACGACATTGCTCTCATGCATGTGTAATATATGTCAAATTTGGGTCAAATGGTCTTTTCAAAAATTCGTTTAAAATTAAATGACCCAAACGCGTTTCTTGTTTTCTTTTTTTTTTTCTTTTCAAAACTATTTCTAGAAATTATTTCACGAAACACTTGTGGAAAAGAAGAAAAAACCATACAAATTACTAAACAAGCATGTAGCAAAATGTTTGTTTAAAATCATTTTTTTCTAATAACCAATGAAATTATAGTCAAGCTTGCTGCATTCTTTTTCTTCTTCAATTCTTTTACTTAAATTGTTTGTTCCGTATAATTTTATCTAATCTTTTATTTTATTGTTATACTTTGATTAGTTATAATAAGTGAATAACATATGTATGTAATTGTAAGTTGCTTCAAGTTTCAACTATTGATCCCAATTATTTGGGTCAACGATGTCAAAAATTAAAAATTAAATAAAATTACAATGATCTTCATTCTTAAATAAAATTTAATAAAATTAAAGAATGAGTGTATGGCCCAATTGGTTTGAGGTTGTTGGATTGGACCACAACTCATTAAATTGGGCCTTACTACCCAATGGCCCAAAGAAATAGATGGCTTCCCTTCTCCCAAATATCTGGTTATTATTAACACAAAAACCTAATAAAAGATTGATCTTCATTCTTGAATTGACATTAATAATATATATTATAAGAAATGAGAATATTGCTAAGTTTTATGCATATGCGACCCCTTAATGCTTTAAAATCTAAGGTTGTAAAATACATACCAGTCAAAACAAATTAAAACATGTATGAACCCAATCAGAAAATACAAGTACAGAGATAAAAATAAAAATAGAGGATTATATTTTCAGGGACAACAATAATTTTCTTTTATGAAACGGATCTTTTAAAGTTTGTCTGATATCACATATGTTTTGTACCATAATCTATTAGTAAACTTAAGTTGCAATAGAAACTGCACTTTTTTTATATATATATTAACCAACTAATAATTAACTTAATGATATAAAAAAAACTAATTTCAAAGAATATAATTTACTTACTTTTTCTATTGTTATACTTTCATATGTAAAAGCTAAGTAAAACAAAACAAAAAACAAAAGAAAAATCTTGTGGTGTCACTCAAAGCAAGCCTTTAATTTCATTCATTTTTCCTTATTGTCATATCAATATCAAAACTCTTTTTTGTTTTAATCATTATTTTAAAAGAAGTACACTATTTAGAAAGACATTAAATATTTGTGAAGGTAAAAGAATGATATTAAATAATATTTTATTTAAAGTGTGACAAGAGAGCAGAAGGAGACAGAGAAGTACTTAGAAGTGTTTATAGAAAGTCAAAAGTGGACTAGAATTTGTAAAGGAAGCATTGAATGTGAATTAAATAGCACCGCTCACAATAAAAAAGAGTACAACTTATATTTAATAATTTACAATAAATATAATAAAAAAATAATTTACAATAAATTAATAATAAGAATGGTCCTCATTCACTTCTCAACAACACCACCTCTATAGACTATATTCCCATATCTTCGTAAACCACTGCATTTACTTCATTTTCCATATACACAAATTATTGTTGTTATATATATATAAACTAAACGTAATCAAGATAGGAAGCGGCAAAGGATAGATTAAATCGGAAGATCGGATCGAAGATCGTAAGATCTTAATTTTTTAAAAAATATATAATATATATGTAACAATGTTAACTAATCAGTCCTTGAATTATTACAATTGTCAACGATTTGGTCATTGAGTCAAATTCAGTGACCAAAATGTAACAATTTAGGGACAAAATAGTATAAATTTAATACAAATTCAGGAACCAAAAAGTACAAAGTTAATTAAAATTCAAGTACCAAATATTATTAATTTAGTATAAATTCAGGGAGTAAAAAGTATAAAATTAGTTTAAATTTAGGGACCAAATAGTTGATAATTGAAACATTTCAGGGATTAATTGTGTATTTTGATTATTCAGGGAATGATTAATTGACTCAGTGTAAATTTAAGGACCAAATAGTATGTTTTTTCTAAAAAAAAATGTCAAAATGCTAAGAAAAATAAAGAAAATAAAAATCTGACCAAGATCTTTAGGATCTTACGATCTTACGATCCTACCCAAAAAATCGCAATCCCACTACGATTTCAATCATTTCCGATCCTATGTGCAATCTGGCCAGGTAGACATTGTCAAGATCTCGATCTTACACGATCTTATGATCTAAGATCTCGATCTTGATTACCATGCTAATATATATACCACTACAAGTTTAATTTGGGTCCAAAAATGCCTTGTGTAGTGTCACTTTTGGATCATCACTTCATTAAATGATAGATTCATATATGTTAATGGTGAATTACGTATAATGTTAAAGTATGTATGTGTTTGCATATATTAGTGTCACTTCATCATATCATATCATTATGATATTTGATCTTTTCATGAAGTTGATCTAAACTCCACAATACTGCTTTAAATTAAAGATCACTTTAATTTTAAACTTCAGAGAGAGATCACATTATAGAATAAGTCATATTGGAGTAGGTACGAAGTGTTTTAGTAAGCTCTATGTTTAGTCTAATGGAATAAATTCTATAAATTCCTTAAAAATATTAGGCAAAACACTCTTTCGTGCCCCTAACGTTTGCGGTGATTTTCAGTTATGCCCCTAACGTTTCATTTGTGTCAGTTGTGCCCCCATTGTGAAACGTTAGTTTCAATTATGCCCCCAATTTCAATCATTCACAAAAGAAAACACCATTTTCGCACGATTTGAGCTCGATTTTGATCAGATTTCATATGGGTTTTAATTTTCGGACATCACAAACTTGATTCCTTGTATCAATTTCAAAGATTAAGCTCAAAATAACCCCAAATCCAAAGAAAATCGGACCCGATGAATCCTAAGAAGGACCAAAACAAAATGCAGCAAAACAAAGCATTTTTCTCAAAATTTCCATGTGCAAAATGATCCTTAGGAGTCGAAAATGAGTACCCATAAACTCATTTATCAAAACAAACTGAAACGAACACGAATCTAAGCTCAAAAGTTCCTAAAAACGGTACACTAACGAGGATGGGGGCGTAATTGAAACCAACGTTTCACATTGAGGGCACAACTGACACAAATAAAACGTTAGGGGCATAACTGAAAATCACCACAAACGTTAGGGGCACGAAAGGGTGTTTTGCCAAAAAATTATTCAAATAGGCCAAAGGAAAATATGGATAAAGTGTACTGGAGAGGGATCCAAAGCTATCATTTTGTGTGTACATGAACTAAAACGCACAAAATAGAAACTTTTGTGAACTTTCGCTTATGCACTTTCTTTGCCTAAACTTTTAAGTCCTTGGTGAAAATTGCATATGAGAATCCTTGATGTTATATTTATGTGTTTCTATATAAGGGAGGGATTTTGACGCAAAAATATACAACTTTCAAAGTACTACATGCAATTTTAAAAAAAAATCTACAAAAAGAGAAAGTAGCAACATTGTGTCGTTACGCTTTTCTGCAAAAGATTAGAGTGCTGTGCCGTTACACTGTTTTGCANAAAAAAAAAAAAAAAAAAAAAAAAAAAAACAACTATGTGTCACTAATTTTTTTTTTTTGTAAAAATAGATAGTGACATTGTGCCGCTACTCATTTTTGCAAAAAAGTAAAGCAACAATGTGTTGTTATTTTTTTATTTGCAAAAAAGGTAGCATCATCCTGATTACAAAAGTTGTCAAGATCAACATTATTTTACCTAAGATCAGAAGAATCATAAGATAGATCGAATCGAAGATCGTAAGATTTTATCATTTTTAAAGTATATATAATTATATTTAATTGTGTATAATTAGGCCTACAATAATTACTCAATTAATTTATTCTCTTAATCTCTTTGCTTCAAATTATAATGTAATGCTTGTGAAATTTAATAATTTGATTAGTTTCTTCTTTTTTTTTGGCCAAAAATAGAATTTATTAAAAAACTAGAAACACAAGCTACATCATTACAGCAGGTGAATGGAAGTGGAACAATACTTTAGCCTTCACGATTTAAATTTGGGAAATTTTAAGATTGAGAATTTGGTAGGATGAAAGTGGAACACTGCATTTTGCTCCAACAAATAAGGGCGGCCAAGTGCACGAGACTCGCATTAGGTGAGGTCTGGGGAGGATCAAGATGTATGCAGGATGCAGCCTTACTCTTGCTTTGCAGAGAGGCTGTTCTCAGAATTTGTAGGATGGAAGTGGAACAGTGCATTTTGCTCCAATAGGAAGAGTAGGGAGTAGAATGTAATAATACTATAGTTTTAGGGGCAAAAACTATATTTTCACTACTTTCTTTATTCTTTTCCTTTTCCCTCTTAAACAGTTAAACTGAGCGTTGCAGGGTTTAGGGATTGAACAAATTAGTTGTGTTAAGGACCTCCGACAACTAATTCCCAAGGTGAATAAGTGCAAATTCATTCTTACTCATGCATTTGAGAGATTATTTACCCTAACACATCAGTATAATTATACTTCAAATTTACAAATAAATATCTTATACATACTCTCATACGCAAAGGTAAATTATATTAGACGAAAATAAACTTAATATATATCTCAATCATCCATCCTCACACCAGACTAAATAATTTTATCATTGAAAATGTTTCATAAGACATTTTTTTTTCTTTTTGGTGAATAAGTGCAAATTCATTCTTATAGATATATTATATTGCTGGCTACAGCTCAATCATTGAACTAAGTAAATATCATTGGCCCAAATTCGATTCATGAACTAATGTAATGTTAGACCCAAGAAAATATGAATAAACTATGAGTAAACTAACTTCCCGATATTTAAATTTTGGACACTCTGACTAATAGGTCCCTGAATTTTGCGAAGTGTACAATCCGGTCCCCGAATTTTCAAAACGCTATACTAATAGGTCCCTCCGTCATATTGTCGTTACAAAAAAGCTTACGTGTACATAACGGACGCTGATGTGTCCCGTTATATGCTGATGTGTCCTGTTATGTCCACGTCAGCACCCGTTACCTTAAAAAAAAAATCTGCCACGTCATTAAAAAAGCGACACATCAGCATTTTCTCATTGCACTTATAGGTCCCTGGCCCATTTTTATTTCATTATTCTCAATTCCCCCTCTTTTTCATCATCTTCATTCATTTTAGTCCCAAATTCTCAAAATAAAATTGTAAAGTGTCCCAAAACTCTTCCAAACATTCCAATTTAGTCCTTAAAAATATTTAAAACCCTAAATCCTAAACATTTTAGGGTTTAGGGTTTTTAATATTTTTAAGGACTAAATTGGAATGTTTAGAAGAGTTTTGGGACACTTTACAATTCTATACTGAGGATATGAGACTAAAATGAATGAAGATGATGAAAAAGAGGGTGAATTGAGAATAATGGAATAAAAGTTGGTCAAGACTTAATTGTTGAGCTCAAACTCTTTTTTAGGGTTTAGGGTTTGTGGTTTTAGGGTTTTAAATATTTTTAAGGACTAAATTGGAATGTTTGAAAGAGTTTTGGGACACTTTACAATTTTATTTTGAGGATTTGGGACTAAAATGAATGAAGATGATGAAAAAGAGGGGGAATTGAGAATAATGAAATAAAAATAGGCCAGGGACCTATAAGTGCAATCTGATGTGTCGTTCTTTTAATGACGTGGCATATTTTTTTTAAGGTAACGGTGCTGACATGGACATAACGGGACACATCAGCATATAACGGGATACATCAGCGTCCGTTATGTACACGTAAGGTTTTTTGTAACGGCAATATGACAGAGGGACCTATTAGTATAGCATTTTGAAAATTCGGGGACCGACTTGTACATTTCACAAAATTTAGGGACCTATTAGTCAGAGTGTCCAAAATTCAAAGACGGGGAAGTTATTAGTTTACTCAATAAACTATAAATAAATGTATCATATATATATATATATATCTCTGATGAGTGTTGGATGCATTTATTTAAAATTAATTTTTTAAAACCGAATATTTACCTTTAAGAGATATGATGATGAGTATTTTACTGTCCTTGTTAATATAAAAAACACACACACGCACACACTCAAGTTGATGTCCAATAATGATCTTAGTCATTTATAATCTCAAATTCTTTGAAAAAATCATAATTAAAAATTATATATATACTACTCCATATCATAAGAGTTCATTGATAATCATCAATCCCTAGACTCCTAGAGAATATATATGTCATGAAACCTAAATCCTAACAAGCTTGTCAGATTCCCTTAGCTACATTATTCAATTTATATGAACAAATTATATTAGCTAAAGTAAAGAACCATAGATTTACCAAAAAAAAAGTAAAGAACCATATATATGTAATGCAACATTCATATGAACTGCATAGACATTAACTTTATTGAGTTTTAATAATTAAGTGTGTGTGGTACGGTCAATATGTATATGTGTGTATATACTAATTAAGTAGGTCATTAATAATTAACTTTATTGAGTTTTATACTAGGTAGGTCATTAATAAAGTGACAAATTCAAGTTTGTGTTTGTGTGTGTATCTGAATGCATTTACCATAAAACCAAGCTTGTTGTGATATATATACACACGTATATATATATATATCATTGACAAGATAGAACAAATTAAGAATAGCAATATTGTATGATCAGTCAAAGCAGAAACGTGCATGGTCATCAAGTTGTACCACAAAGCTTGTAAAGACAATCACGAGATGCTTGCCCCTCCATATTTATTATAGTTGGTCCTACACACACACACATATATTCAGAGAGAGAGAGAGAGAGAGAGAGAGAGAGAGAGNGAGAGAGAGAGAGAGAGAGAGAGAGAGAGAGAGAGAGAGAGAGAGAGAGAGAGAGAGAGAGAGAGAGAGAGAGATGAAATCAATTTTTAGCACACATATATTTTTACTAGCTATTAGTTAATCATTTATAGATTTTACTCACAAATTAACATTTGGAAATTAATCATACAAATTAAACTTACCATTTAATTTAATACTTAAGAAATATTTTGATTTTTTTTTGTCAAATACTTACATTGGTCCTAAAAGTATGGGTTAGATTTCAAAATAGTCAAAAATATTTTATTTGCTTGAGATTGGTCTTACATTTTCTCATGAGTTTTCACTTTTACTCTCAAATCCACTTTCATAGTGCGATTTGATCTCATTTATCAATTATCCCAACTAGGTAAAAAAAAACTCATTAAGTGCAACACGTAATTTCAAATTTGGCTGCATTTGAACTTAAAATAAAAGAGATATAACTAATTTTACTCATTCTATCGTGAAATGAGAAACTCATTTTCGGAACTAAATTTAACCTCATTTGCTAACAGTTTTAATTAAAATCAAAAATGATTCGTCAAAAAGAAACTTATACCTTTAAACTTGTTACATTTTTACTTAAAATGAAAAAGACTACATTCAGTAGTTTAGCTAGTTCCTTAACCTATTCATTCATTTTAATTTGTTGCCAATTTGATGTTCAAATCGGCCTTTCAATTTCACCACTTTTATCAAAGATTATTTTGAAACATCATAGAAAAAAGCCAAATAACTGTTTTGAAACAATGGTGAAAAGGAAATAAGCATTTTAAATGACTAAATAAAGTCAAGAGATATATTAATATAATACAAAATAAATATTTTTAAAAACAATAGTAATACGTAGTAATGCCTCAAAAATTGAGATTCCAAATTCTAAACAGTTAATATTATTATTACATCATTATATAACAACTGAAAATTTGAAATATCACTAACATTATTTATTAATTATTTACATATGATTATGATAAAAACATTCTTTTGGTCTCCAAACTTTACATCAACTTTTAAATTTGTCTATAATATTTCAAATTTTAGTTAATTTCATTATTTGATTAGCTTTTTTCAATAAATTAACGATAAAATTTATCATATATATTTTTCAATCTAAGTTAGAATTTGATTTTTTTTCTATCAATTTTACATTACATATCATTAGTCACATAAAATTTGTTATGAATATCTGGTTAACGTAATAGAAAATAATGAAATTGATCAAAATGTAAAAAATTATGGATGAAATTGACTGTAAAGAAATATTATGGATGAATTTGAAAATTGATATAAAATTGGGGACCAAAAGACTACTTTTGTCTATGGTTATTATTATGATGATATTATTAGTCAAGTTTTGAATAATAAAACAGAAAAATCAGCAAAAAGAAAAAAAAAAAAAAAAAAAA